>CM076570.1:1133415275-1133526166 GCA_034641835.2 Pinus albicaulis
AGGTGGATCTGACTTTGTTAATGCTACCCTTGGGATCCGAGTGGAGGCGATGGGTAATTATTATGGAGTGATGGGCTTGATTTATTAAGGAATGATGTTTCTAATACGGGGAATATTTTTTTCTGAATTCAGACTGACAACTAAATGATGGTGTAATTATTGTGAAATGATGGATGGCATGTATAGTATTCCCATGACCATAATCAGTTAAAGTGAGGTAAATATCTCTCTGAAAATGGGGTGACTACAAGGAGTACATTTATTCACAACTCGATTGATTCAACTATTGACGAACGAATATGACTGACTTTACCTACACCTATTTACTTCTCCTTTCAAAGATTTATTGGATTTGAAAATTTAAATATCCTACTCATCGAAAGGTTTCAGGAATGTGCCATTCACGCAACCTGGTAGTAGAATTCCATCGAGTTGTGTGGGATTTATAACTCCCAATTCTTGAATATTTGTAACAATAAACGTGCGTAGTCAATGTATTTTCAACTTACCTCAGAAATTATGGAACTTTTTGTCATACAGCAGGACCCGACCTCTGATTATGAACTTATTTTGTTTAATATGTCGTTCATGCAAAGCCTTCTCACGTTGCTTCTCTACTAACTAATGGAAATCCGTAAGAAACTGGCTTTGTAATTCCCACAGTTCCTCCAACCTTTATGTAATTGACTGGTCCTTTGACATGTGCATTTATTCACTATAAATAAACTTGGTACTATAAACTTTGCAAGCACAATTGCTTCTCTATCGTAGACCAGTTAGAAAAGTGTTTTCTTATGCAATCTTTTGACCATTTTGTGATAAGCCTATAAAGTTATTAGAATTATTTCATCCCACTCATCTATGTTGGATGAACACACCTTCATCATCCCATTCTCTAGTATCTTATTAAATTCCTTAATTGTTCCATTTACTTGTGGGTGATATAGACTACTCTTTTGATGTTGAATCATACATTTCTGCAACAATGATGCGATTGTTTCATTGATGAAATGGCTCCCTTGGTCACTTGTTAGTCTTCTGTGGCATCCAAATCTTGTGATGATATTCTCAAACATAAAATTATCTATTGTGTCGGTTGTACAATCCCTTACTGGTGCATCTTCAACCCATCTTTTAAAGTACTCGGTTGCGGTTTGATATATCGTGTGTGGGAGTTGCATGCAGGTGGATTAATTGGCCCTATTAAGTCAATGGACCACTTATCAAATGTTTATAGATCCCGTACTGGTTGTAGATGTAGCTCATCATGCTGGGACGGTTTTCCAAATTGCTGGCATATGTCGCACTTTTTTACATATTCCTTTGCATATTTTTAAATAGTGGGCCATCACATACCTCCCTATAGAATCTTTCTTGTGGTACTCTTCCAGCCAATGTGTCCTCCTGAAACCCCTGATTTCATTCCCACAGTACATCTTCTCTTTCATGATCCAGCACACACCTCCGTAGTATCTGATCTAGCCCCATTTTTTAGAGTTGGCCTGCAATCAACTGATAATCAACAACTCTGACTACCATATGCCTCTTATCTATCATGTTGTAATCCTCTTGGAATCTCCCTATGGTTAGGAAACTTGTGACATCCTCCAAGTAGTCTAGCACTGCTTCTACCCTTAATAGGTCTACATCTGATAGTTGATCATCAACAGACCTTCTGCTTTCTCTCAACTCAAGCTACGATAAGTGGTCAGGTTCGATGTTCAATCGGTTTGCCTTGATAATTACTTCGAATATGAACTCTTGGAACAATATTCTCCCCTCTAATACAAGTTTATTCATGATATATTTTAATGTTGAGTGGTTTATAAAAAACTTGAAAGGTCCCCCCAGCAAATAATGGTTGAGCTTTTGTAGTGAATACACCATCACAAGTTCCACCCTCTCTATCATTATGTAATTATTTTATTTTGTTGATAGTTCTCTAATGGAAAAGTATATTGGATGGTCCAAGTTTCCTTCACATGGTTGAGCCAACATTGCTCCCAATGCAATACCTGAGGCATCAATATGTACGTGAAATTGTTTGTTCCAATGTGGGTAGACCAAAATGGGTGCACTCACCAAGTTCTCCTTTAGTATATTCAATTCCTTGTTACACTCCTCAGTCCATATAAATGGTTATAACTTATTCAACAACTTTCCATTAGAGCGGTGATGAGGGTGTAATTGTGGATGAATCTTCTATAATAGCCAGTGTGTCCTAACGTTGATCTCAATTTCTTAACATTCCCTGACAGACACATATTGACAATTTCTGCAACCTTTGCAGGGTCCACGCACACTCCATATTTACATACGATGTGGCCCATAAAATTTCTGAAGGGAACAGTAAAGATACACTTTTTGACATTCAGTAATATCTGCAGCTCCCTACACCAATCAAACATTATTTGAAGTAGGTTGGAGTGCTTATTCAACAAGTTATACACTGTCTAGTCGCCCATGTAGACTTTTATAAATCTGTGAATGTATTATCTAAATGCCACTATTACAATCCGAGAGAAAATCGCTAGTGCATTATTCAAGCCAAAGGGAATCAATTGGTAGGCATACGAGCCCCACTAAGTAGTGAAGGTCGTCTTCTTCTTATCCTCCTCTGATATTCTAACTTAGTGGTAGCCTAAGAATCTGTCTTTGAATGACTAGGATTCATTTCCAACTACATTGTCTAATAGTTTGTCACTGAAGGGTGTAGGGAATGGATCAAGTACACATGTGTTATTCAAGTTGCGATAATCAACACACACCCCGATCTCTGATGCATCTTTCTTATTATTAATGACTATTGGGTTGACCCACTCTTCCTCCTCAACTGGAAATATCAATCTGGCCTCTAGCAGTCGGTGTTTTACAAACCTTGTATCTGGTTTAAGCATAATTATCATCTCTCCCAAATCTCCCTTTATTCATTTCAACTCCGCAACCGCTGACAGAAATAGATCCTCATAATCTGTTGACAGATAAAAAATCTCTTTTATTGTTTGTTCATCCCAGTAATCCCTAATGGATGCTAGCTTCAACTTATCCTTTCTTCATATGTTGTGCTTCTTCACCTTTAAAGGCATCAAATGTGGTCCCTCTGTAACAAGCCTATCTATAATTCCTCGTTCCCCTTCTTTCTCCTCAAAAGAAATATGCCTGAAGTCTTCTAAATCATCCTCATCTGATTCATGATCCACCCTTCCACAAGCTACTGGTTCTTGGTAATTTGACTCATAAATATGCTTAAGTGTTTCTTGGTCTATTACTCCCTCCATCAACTAAGTTGTGAAAAAATTCTCTTTACTGCTTGCAATGCATCAGTCAACCTTTCATCAGTATATTTAAAAGAAAATTTTCTTACAAATTTGCTTGCTAGAGAATCCCAATATGATGTTTGTCTCTTATTTTCTTCCATTATGTACCAGGCATGCAAAAATGTTCCCAGGGAATGTAAAAATTCATGTACCCACCAGTCCCTTGGAAATTATTCAAGCTCCCATTGTTATTCACAATATTTTTATATCTTGTTGGGGGTTTGAAGTATTTCTAAACTTTGCAGCTCCTTGCGGACCCCCGGATTGTCTGAATCTAACCCTTAATGTACTTGAGATTACATCCCAACTTTTGAGGTTTTTGCAGTGGGTTCTCTACCACTAGGCCGATGTTTCTTGTAAATCCACATTCATTAAGGGTATTGTGTGCTCTTCAAGAACAATTTCATCCACTTTATTAATAAAACTGTTTATTGTTTACTTATTGGAGAAGGTAGGATATCCTCTTACCTTTGTTCCAATCCAGTTAACCCATCATATGGTGGCACATCTTCAGGTGTTAATTTCGTATCTGCCTTGCTTCCAATCATCCCAAGCAACCTCTGATCCAATGTCTGAACTCTAAATGTTGCATGAGTTGATATAGTCTTCCCTCTTTCCCATAGTTAGATGGTACAACTGATCCAATATTTCAAGCTCTTCTCTGTTATCAGTTGGTTCTATGAATCTTGGACCTTGGTAGGGGTCTAGGGGTTGAATTAATATAACCCCCCCCCCAACCTTGAAAATAATTAGTTATTTATTTAAGTCAATCATTGCATAGTTTTCAAATGCCTAGTCTATCCCAAGAAGTCAAGGATAGGGGTCTTTATCACCCATTATGTCTATGAATTCAAATTCTGCGTAGGTATTAACCACTGCAATATCAAATTCCACATATTATAGTCTCCCGATGAGTATGATGCAGTATTGATTCGCCATGCACAAGCACAACTCTATAGGATAAAATTCCAGCATGGGTTTTCCCAATGCTTCTCAGGTCTTCCCTGGTAATATATTAAAATCTAACTGAGATCCAGCATGGTGTCTCTTGTCTAGAACCCTACGATCTGTGCATTAATCATGAATTCATTCCCTATTCGTCTCTTTTTTCTTTGGACTCTTCTTGTGTGCCTCTCTGGAATATTAGCAGAGATTGTGTTGTCATGACCTATCCCTTCCCGAATGACTAATGTCAAATTTTACCGCAACTGCTTGAGCATCTTCTCATCATTCATAATGCTAAAAAACAATCTGAAATATTATTCTATAGGTTGTCCTACAGATAGGCCTTTTTTCTTCCCTGCCACTAGTTGTATTGTCTATGGTTCTTTGTTTGAATTCAACTTTGTGAATGTTTCCACCGCTTCTTTATAATATATTTCTGATATTCCCAATTATAGGAGCGCTTTGGCAAGGCTGGTTTTATCATATTAGGTTGCTCCTGCTTCATATCTTGTCTTATTTCCTTTCCATGTCATTATAGCTACATTGGAGAGGGGTTTGATTTCTAGTATTCTTGGCTCTTCATATGTCAAATTGGCTCCCCTCTGTCTAGTTCATTCTTCCTGTCTTTTGATTAATTTTGGACAATCCTCTGTGGCATGCATGTTCACTCTTCACTTAGAACACCACGGCCTTCTAGGTAAAGGAAATTCCCTCGAAACATGACACTCCTGGTCACAATTGTAACATCACATTGTATCCCTTCCTCTTGTCCTGCCCCCCCTTATTCCTAGTCCTCCTCGTCCTTGAGGAGCTTCATTGGCCCAATAAGTTGTTCTGTAAAAATTTTCATCTAATGCATCCAATGCTCTACATTGGTCTGTGTGGTGAGTTGACGAGGCATAAAACTCATAGTATGTGTTTTTGGGAACACTCGAGTATTTCTATAAAATTGGGCAGAGTCGTGGGAGGTAGAATAGATAGTGGATTTTTCTTCATCTTTTGTTGAATATTTTTTATGGCTCGATAAAGAATTCGACAAGTCAATATTTTTTTTTTCCATTTTTTCAGAATATGGTTAACCACCATGTTAACTAATCAATTATGATAAATAGGATCAGATTTTGTAGGTTTTTTTTTTTTTTTGCAGTACTTCACCATGACATGAGTGTGAAAAAATTTTAAGAATATATTTCATAAAGGCTCAAATTAATTTATTTTGGCTTTTTGACTCCAAATGCCTTACAAATCTCATAGTAGTTAGTGGGCGCTGGGATTTTCTGAATTGGGAATCTATGGAATTGTGTTTTCCCTTGGTAGATACCTTATGTTCCTACCTGCACAACTCCCCTATCTGGTGGAGAGCCTAAGATCCCTCCCCCCCCAGTATTCCCCGGCCCACACAACTTTGGACACTCTATGACTAGGTTTCTACTAAGCAGTGCGTACACCATACATTTGGTATTTTTGGTCGCACGGGCTGCATATCTTTCAATTTCTTCATTAGGCTTGCAATTTGATGTTGCAAACCTAGTATAGAAGGATTGTGTGTTGTTTCTCCCCCTCTGAATTCATGTGGGTATCCTACCATAAATTCAATTCTTGTTTCTTTCTATAAATCATCTTGCAACGTATCAATGTTATATTGAGTTAAAGGTGTTCTTGTAAGTGGTAGAAGTTATTTAATGAACCAATCCCATTGATGGTTTGGGTCTATGGGGTAGCTCAACTTGTTGATTGCATCCTTAAATCTTCTCATCATCTCCCAAGCTATTTCCCCTTCTCGTTGCTTAATCTCCCATAGTTCAGATAATCCTTGTTGATTCATCTACGGGAGTTTGAATTATTTTACGAATTTTGTTTTCACATCATCCACTATCGGATTATGATGTATCTCTAACCATTTAATAACAACCTCAAGGCTCTCTCCCTAAGCATGGTTTGGAATTCAATCAATTTGGCAGCATATGGTGTTTTGCGGGCCCTCTATATGGATTTGCACAAGTACCAATGTTGATCCACATCATCATTCCCTTTCCCTAAGAATTTTTGATACCGCGTGAATGACCCCGCCATCTCTAATTGTGTTTTTGGAAGAAGTACAAATCCTCTTGATCTGGGTTGTGCAGATCCTTGCGGGATCTTTCCCATGCTAATGTTGCTACTAGTACTAGCTTGAACTATTGTTTAAACACTATGAACTCTAATGAATTTAACTAGATTTGAGAAAAATTGATGAGGGATTTTGTAAAGTACCAGGGGAAGGTTGGGAAGGGTGCTACATGGGCACATGAAGATCGTATTGCTTTGTATCTTGGATGCTTCTCTTTCCAAAAATAATCTCTCCATCACAACATGCATGTCGCCATCTGAGTCATCTTTTGAGCTTGTACCTTCCATTTTGTCTCACATATTCTCTTTTGCGGATTAGGATGGGCTCCTTCTATCTTCTCGACTCTTAACCTTCTCGAAAGACCCTTATTTTCTTGTCAGTCCCACTTTCACTTCTTCAAATATAAGACTTCACAACACCTCTCCTACTTGGTGTACATCCTCCTTTTTCCTATTTATCTCCCACATTCCCCTTTCCTGACACATTTCTGCTATTTTTCTCTTCGATGTGCCCTTAGATATCTATATTTCCTGGAGTTATCTACGTCCATGTTTTCAAGCTCCTCATATCTCTCCATTCCATAGCATCCCTCCTTTAGGTCCTTCCCCAAGTACTAGGTTTTTAGGCTTTCATGCACATGACTGGGAAGACCAATAACCCTTCTTCCACCATATGAACTTTAATCCATAATGGGATCTCCTAAAACAACTTTCCCCGCAACCCTGATCTGAATATATCTTCATATTTTCAAAAGGAATGGTGGATTTCTGTAGCAAATTCAAAAAAATATCCTTTTATCGTGGATTGCACCTAGAAGTTCACCGCTCGGGTTAGATATTGTTAAATTTAGATAGACATGGAGTGTTCTATGCTTAATGCAAATTTACTTCAATCTTTATTATGCTCGGTCCAATTTAGAAATCACATAAACATGAAAGTAAAATGTTGATAAAACACAATAATAGATCAACATAAGACAAGTGAATAATATAGATCAGATTTTACAATTCTTCTTGTCCGAAAAGGATATAAGATATTGTGTGTTATGGCAGTCAACAAGATGCATCAGCCAACAAAGTCTTTCTTAGATCATCCAACACTCCAAGTGTCAAACACACAACCCTAAAAGATAGATCTTTAAACTTCAACGTTGGTCAACCAAAGTCAATGCAGAAAATTCAATGTAGGATAGTCAACAGAAATTCAACACTGCAGATTTAGGGCTTCAGTAAAATTGGTCATTTTTCCTCTATTTTTGTGCCCAGTTGTACGACCTACAAAAACTAGATTTCCAAAATAATATTGGAGGTCAAACGGTCAAGGGTTGACCACAGTCAACACTGGTCAATGCTTAGCAAAACAACCCTAAACAGATCCATAGATTTTCCCCAGCTTCAACTCCGCATGTGTGAAGGAAAGAGGCCCCCAAAGGCTATCGAACCAATCATATCAGAATGACAGAATGTGTGATGAGTTGATGAGAAAATGACCTTCAATTCTCTCCAATTTACATCCATCAATGAGGGTGTGTGACACATCTATTAGGCTTGTGAGCCTACATTACAAATCTGGCCAACCTTGCACATGAGTGGAAAATAAATTCAAAATATATGTTCTACTCATCCAAACAAGATGATCGTTATATCAATATTGTACCTCTCTGAAAGAGGAATCCAAAAAAAATATGATCATCATCATATGAGAAGTGCAACATGGAGTTTGTACCTAGCTTCCCAAAATCAACACTCCCTCTCAACTAGGGAGAACTTCATCTGTACACATGTGCCATCCATTAGTACCATCGTGTACTATCAACTAGCATCATGCGTCATCCTACCATAACTTTCTTTGCTAGCTCTCGTCACAACTAGAACAAGGAGAGTGAGTCACAAGGACATCACTCTCTATTGACCTAAAGTCAGCTTCGACTCAAACAGTCACATATTAACCCGAAGTTACTTTACTGACCCGAAGTTAGTTTAGAGGATAAAACCTAAAAAGAGTCACATACTAACCCGAATTTATTTTGCTGACATGAAGTCAGTTTACAGGTAAGAACCTCATCAAACTTGATCCCAAATCAAGGTGTTGAACACGTGCCTTCCTAGACATAGAGAGTACGGAAATATTTGATGCATCCATCGGTCTTACTATTGTTTTCTATCCACATTTCCCACCTCACTGGACAAATGAGAGGTACTTCCTATGAGTATGAAACTCTATGGGTAAGATGTGTGTGGGGAATAGATCAAAGAGAGGTGAACCAACTCAATATCATAATGGTAGGGAAAAACCACAACAAAAATCCTAGACCCATGTGTGCTTATAGCTCCAAGAAGCTATACCCAAGACCCCTGGAGCTCCCAGAGCTCATAGTACAACTCAAGTAGGACCCTCACAATAGGGTCTTTCCACAATTCCAAGCTTCTCACGGAAGGTTATGAACTTGACCTTCCCTAGGGGCTTCATGAGAATATTTGTGACCTGCTCATTATTTCCTATATGATTGAGCCTTACGGAGCCTCGCTATACCATGTCCTAGACAAAGTGGTACTTAATATCAATATGCTTGGATCGATCATGGAACACAGGATTCTCAGAAAGACAAATCCCACTCTTGTTATCACAAAGGATAACTGTGGTATCTAGCACATGTCTGAATAGCTCACTGAAGAGCTTTCTCAACCAAACAGCTTCACAACAGGCCATACTAGATGTAATGTATTCAGCCTCAGTGGTGCTCAAAGCCACTGACTTCTACTTCCTTCTCATCCAAGATATCGAAGCAGAACCCAAGGTGAAGCAACATATAGATGCACTCTTGCGATCCACCACACTGCCAGCCCAATAGACATCAGTATATAAATGGATTCTAAAAGTACCAGCAGTGTATCTCATCCCATTGTTGATTGTTCCCCAAAGATATCTCAATAGATTCTTGTCACCAATACAATGAATGTGATGAGGCTCAACCATATGTTGACTCAAAGTTTTCACTACAAAACATACGTCCGTACGGGAATTCACTAAGAACATTAGGGACTGCATGAGTTGTCAATACTTGGTGGGATTTCCCAGCTCGGGCCCAATAGCATTTCCACACAAGTTCTTAAAGTTGAGTTCAATCGGTGTCAACACAGACTTTGGGTCCACCATACCAAATATCTCTAGTAGCTTCATGACATATTTTCCTTGAGAAATGAAAATCTCACCTAGCCTTTGCCAGACCTCCAAGCCTAGGAAGTAATGCATTAGTCCTAGGTCTTTCATCTCAAACTTGGAAGCTAGCTCCCTCTTACATTGATGAATGAGAGGGTCAACACCTGTTAGGAAGAGATCATCCACATAGAGAAATCGAATGAGAGGCCTTTCTCTATCAACCTTAAAATAAAGGTTTGGATCAACATTACTTCGAATGAATCCCAACTTACTCAAGTAGCTATCTATCCTCTCATAGAAATCCCTAGGGGCTTGCTTCAACTCATAGTGTGCTTTCTTCAACCTGCATACATAGGTGTCTCTATCTTGGACTTCGAACCCTAGAGGTTGCTCCACATAAACCTCTTCCTTTATTGAACCATGCAAAATGGCAGTCTTCAAATCCATCTGATGGAGACTCCATCCTTGCATTGCAGCAAGGGAAATGATAGATCGAATGGTGGTATAGTGAGTGACAAGTGCAAATATATCATCATAATCTATGCCTTCTTTTTTAAAGAAGCCTCTGGCAACAAATATTGCCTTGTACTTTTTAGCACTACCACTAGATCCATGCTTGATCTTATAGAACCATTTCAAGGTGATAATATATTTATCCTCCAGTCTCGGAACCACTTCCCAAACATCATTTTTCATAATGGACTCGTATTATTCATTCATAGAATCCTTCCAAAATTTATTCTTTACAAATTATTTAAATGATCTAGGCTCAAATTGTACAGTTGTACCCATCGCTGCTAGATACCCTTGGTATCTATTTGGCTTCTTGCCTTCACGGAATGTCCCCCTTGGGGAAATATGTCTCTCGACATCTGCGAGAGTGTCCCTGAGCCATGAGGATCTTCTATTATTTGAAGGAGGTGTGTTAATATGATCCATAGGTCCTTCAACATCGAGCATCGGTTCATCCTTCGGCTCTTCCTGCTTCCCTACTTCTTCATCTTCTTTTTCTTCCTTAGAGCTAGGAAGATTTCACACTTTCTTGAGGGAAACATCTTCATCGAACGTGACAACATGGCATATCTCCACTTCTCTTTGACTAGGCACATATATTCTATATGCCTTCAAAGTTTCAGTTTAGCCCACAAACATTCCCTTCTTTCCAGAAGCATCCAACTTTCTTCTCGTTTCTTTCATCACATGAAATTAAATAGGACAACCAAAAAATATAAAATGAGAACATCCAACTTTCTTCTCTTTTCTTTCGTCACATGAAAGTAAATATGACAAACAAAAAATCTAAAATGAGAAACATCAGGTTTCTTACCAGAGAAGACTTCTTCGAGAATCTTGGATTCCAGAGTGAATGTGGGCATATATTTTGAACGTACACAATAGTGTTCGCAGCTTCTCCCCATAGAAACTTTGGAAGATCTTGTTCATATAGCATGGTGTGGGAAGCTTCCATAATGGTCCTATTCTTTCTTTCAGCAACACCATTCTGCTCAGGAGTATACATAGTTGTGGTCTCACTCTTAATGACAGCTTCATTGCAAAAGTCATTGAACTCATTTGACTCATACTCAGTCCCATTGTCGGTCCTCAAAACTTTGATTCTCTTCTTGGTTTGATTTTCCACCAAGTCCTTTAAGGTATAAAACCATTTGAATGCTTCATCCTTCTTCTTCAAAAAATATATCTAGGTCTTGCAGGAGAAGTCATCTGCAAAATTCATGTAACAGGAACATCCTCTGAAGGATTTTATGGGAAGAATACAAGATAAATCAGAATGAATCAAATGCAATATATCAGTTTTCTTTGTGACACTAGAGGGGAATGGTCCCCTTGTATGCTTCCCTTCGGCACAACACTGACATATACCTTCATGATCATATTTATATTGGGCATCCCTGTCACCACCTTCCTTGCTTCGGGAAGGGATTTGTAATGAAGGTGTGCAAACCTCCAGTGCCATAACTCTATTTGAAGAGTTGTATCACATGACATAGCCCCCAGTGGACTTCCTCCAACCTGGTAGATTGTATCAATTCTAAAACCAATAGTGAGAGCTTCCTTGAATTTTTTCCATATGCATACCTTTCCATCATTGAATGCCACCTTGAACCCTTTGTCTTCCATTGCTGAAATAGACAAAAGGTTCTTCTTATAATCAGGTACATACAACTCATATTGTAAACGAAGGACTTGACCTTGAGATAAATGAAGGGTCACAATACCTATCCCTTTCACGGGATATGTGGCATTATCTCCAAGGATAATTTCTAAATTAGTATCCTTCTCAATCAAATTAGAGAGAGCTTATTTATAACCAGTGAGGTGCCTTGAAGCACCACTATCAATCAACCATACATCCACGGTGTTGGGAGGAGATGCAGCAGAGAGGGCAGATACAAGAACAAATTCATCTCTCTTTTTATCAACAAAATTAGACTCATTGTACCTGGAATTTCTTGACCTCTTGAAAGGTTTTCCATTTCCACTACGATCATAGAGCACCTTCCTTTTTCCTTTGAACCTATTATTCCTTTGATTCTCATTCCCCCTGTAGTTGTTTTTGTCATCATCCCTGAGGGAGTCCCTTCTATTAGGGCACTCTCTTACATAGTGACCAAAATTGTTACAAGTGTAACATCTTCCCTTCCTTCCTTTGGGCCCCGCTCTTCCATGGTTTTGATTTCTCGGACCACCATTGTTCCTCTTCTTTACATGAGTGGTGAAGGCAATAGGGTCACCTCCATTTCCATTAGAGGGATGATCTCTCTCCATCATTCTTATCTCCTCTTGAGTTCATCTCGTCAATATTTCATAAAAATTAGGAATCACATTATTATTAAGAATAGTGGTATTGAATACATACCAATCATGGGCGATACCTCCAAGCGCAATGAGAACTATCTCTCGATCAACTATTTCTTCTCCAATAGCTAGAATATTGTTCCTAATTTCAGTGAGCCTCATAAAATAGGATTGAATGGATTCATCCTTTCCCTTCTTGATATTCTTCAATTGATTTTTAAAGAAAAGAACTTGATTAGCATTGTTAGCCCTGAACATGCTTACCAGCTTATCATACATCTCTTTAGATGTGCTCAGCTTAGAAATGTAAGAAACCAAGTGCTTATGAATAGAATCCTGGATAATCATTTTTTATTTGATTTACCCTTTTCTATACTTCGTCTTTTTGGTAGCAGGCGCATTTGATGGAGGCTCTTGAATCTTCCCCTACACATAGTCCATGACATCTTGATCTTCTAGTGCCAAATCCAAGGACATCTTCCATGCATGATAATCAAACTTATCAGTCAATTTATCATTAGAATTGAAACCCTTATAGGTTGAGGAGGCCATTGGTCCTTGATAGGATTTCTTCTTTGGTGATTTCTTCTCACACTAGCTTGGGCTTTGTCTTCACCTTAACTATGATACCATGTTAAATTTAGATAGACATGGAGTGTTCTATGCTTAATGAAAATTTAATTCGATATTTCTTAGGCCTGATCCAATTTAGTAATCACATGAATATGAAAGTAAAATGTTGATAGAACAAAATAATAGATCAACGGAAGACAAGCTAATAATATAGATCAGATTTTACAATTCTTCTTGTCCAACAAGGATATAGGATATTGTGCGTTACGATAATCAACGAGATGCATCAGCCAGAAAATTATTTCTTAGATCAGCCAACCCTCCAAGTGTCACACACACAACCCTGAAAGATAGCTCATCAAAAGTGAATGTTGTTCAACCAAAATTCAACGCAAAATAGTCAACAGAGAGTCAACGCTTAAGATTTAGGGATTCGGTCAAACTGCTCCTTTTTCATCAATTTTTATGCCTAGCTGTACAAACTAAAAAAATGGATTTCCAGAAAATATTGGAGATCAAACAGTCAAGGGTTGACCACAGTCAAAGTTGGTCAACACTCAACAAAAAAACCCTAAACAAATCCGCAGATTTTTCCCAGCTTCAGCTCCGCATGTGCGAAGGAAAGAGGCCTCCAAAGGCTACCGAACCAATTAGATCACAATGAGATAATGTGTGATGAGTAGATGATAAAATGACCTTCAAGTCTCTCCAATTCATATCCATCAGTGAGGGTGTGTGAGACATCTATTATGCTTGTGAGCCTACATTACAAATTTGGCCAACCTTGCACATGTGTGGAAAATAAAATCAAAATATATGTTCTGCTCATCCAAAAAAGATGATCCTTAGATAAATATTTCACCTCTCCTAAAGAGGAATCCAAAAAAATACGATCATAATCATATGTGCAGTGAAACATGGAGTTTGGACCTAGTTTCCAAAAATCAACAGATATGTGTCTGACTGATTTAGTGTCACTAGATCTATTTTTTTCACCAGAATTTCCCTTGGTATGCAGTCTCTACAACCAATTATAAATCTCTTCAAGGAATTTACCCCAAAATATCTCATACGGATCACTTGTTGTTTCTGAATACAAGATCTGTTCCCTCAACTTCCTTTCCTTCTATTTTGGCAGTTGGGCTTGTTATGAGATGAACCGATATACATGGTTATCCCACCATCTTCATAGTTCTATCTTGTAGATCCTTGATACCATATTCAAAATCTCTTTTAATTGTTGGGTCCTGGAAATGGAACAATTTTTTGGCTGAAAATATCAACTGGGTGAAGACCTGGGTTTAGGCATAGGGGCCAACAAGGCTTCGTTATAGTGTAGGACAACGCTGTCATTTTCACCTTACCCAATACTGAGCAAGGTGTCTCACCTGAGGGATGTCATGACCTTGATACTATGAGAGAGTTGGAAAGAGGAGATCATCAACATCATCAATCGTTACATCTTAATACATAAGCATCATAAGAGAGGGATCATTCTGCAAGCTCCAACCATACCATGAAGTGGAAAATAGTAAACGATGCACAATCATAAAATAAAAACTTTAAATTTCCAAACAATAATATACTAACAATAAATCAAATCATATACACCCATTGTGGGACAACAACATCTCTTTATATTATATTCAACACAATACATTACATTACAATTCAAAAGATCCCTCTCTCTCATCAAACCGTCAGGACTAACAGTACAGGGTTATGGAGAACCCACACCCAGAGTGACTCTCTCCCTTTTCTGAGACTGTTGAGATTGAAACAAGATGATGAGCTTAGTGGAAAGAAGTCGCCTTCACTAAGTGGGCCCGCAAGCTATTTTTGGTGCAAAGTCTATTTTTAGACTATGTCTATTTTTAGACATATGGATCATGTTCTATGAGTTGCAGGATGCTATTTGTGGATGGTTGGTCAAGTCGGAAAAAATAGATGGACTTCTATTTTTAGACATACTGGGCAGAATCTATTTTTAGATTGCCAGTCTAAAAATAGATATGTCTAATATTATTAGCTCTTAATAATATTTGGACTATAAACATTATCTTATTCTCTTGGAGCACTTCAGTTAAGTGCACAGATGTGGCACAGGAGCTGACAGAAGGAATTACACTATTCTTGAGGGTTATGTGGAGCTATTGCATGGATACTTCAGTTAGAACTCATGTGACAGAGTTTGGTGGAGTTGATTGAGGAAGTTAGTGGAGTTGTATTCAGTTTAACTAGTCTAAACATAGTTGAGCTATTTGTATTCAGTTTAACTAATTGATACAATTAGTGAGAGTGGTGTGAATTAATTATTAATTAATTCACTAATTATAAACTCATTAATAAAATAAAGAATGCATCAGTTAACTTCAGTGCATGGATAGTTTCAGTGGAGACTAGTGCAGAAATAGGTGAAAGAGCAAGTTAACTATCAGTTGTGACTATACTGTTGCTATTTTCAATACACAAATAGGTGGAGAAGCCCATGAGGATTGTGCAGTACAAGCTAGGTGGTTTATCTATTTAATGAAGCCATCCCATAGCATTGATTATGCAATAGAGGCTGGCTATCAAGTGGCAAAAGATTGGAGCATGTGTTTTGCTAGATCTAGCTTGATAGTGTGTAGCAAT
The DNA here is from genome assembly GCA_034641835.2 of Pinus albicaulis. NCBI lineage: Eukaryota > Viridiplantae > Streptophyta > Pinopsida > Pinales > Pinaceae > Pinus > Pinus albicaulis. The sequence goes on from CM076570.1 coordinate 1,133,430,831, forward strand.
TGAGGGTGTGCATGAGAGCTTGTGAGGAGCTTTGTAATATGATTTTTACATAATCTCCATGACATATAATATATAGATAGTTGGGTTTTTCATCTTTAAGCTTTCCCATTAAATAATGTGTTCATATGTGTGATTGTTCGTGGTTTTAATGTGTGCATGCAATTGATTTTATTTCCACAATTAATGATCAATGGTAGAAGAGATTCTATATTATGCATGAAGCTAAAATAGTGTGTGATCAGGAGAATCTCAGTGAATAATATATCAGTTATTCAAATTTCTACAGAGAGTGTCCTCTCCCTTCCTATTTCTTGGTTTTCCTTCCTTATCCTGCTATTGTCCAACCGAACTGCCAGTATCTGCTATCCTTCAAGTCGGCTGCCTCTGCAACTCATTTTTCCTTGTTATTTTTCCATTTACCTTCTGCCACTTGGATTCTACTTTATATTACTTCATATTGCTTCCGCGACTCTACAACAGTTGTCCTACGACCCACTATCCCTCCAATTGTCTCAAAACTTCTTCTTATTCCAAAAACGAAGGCACCAACACCTGCTTGAATCAAAGAGAAAAGGTCTTTATATGGTCTAGTTATATCCAATCCAAGTTTTTCCATAATCACCTTTGTCATGAGATTGTGTGAAGCTCCTGAATCCAACATGGCATTGTGAATAATGAAATCATGTATGTTTTTTTTTTTGGTAAGTTGGGCTATTCTATTAATTCAAAAACATAAAGTTACAAATGCTACAGGGTGGGTAAGCAAGTTTCACTTAGCCTATCCCAGCCTTTGTTACACAGTTTCTAGGCTACCTCGGAGGAGGAAACCTTCCCAGAAAAAAGTTATAACAGAAAAAAACATTATGCGTAGAAGCACTGACATATCTAAGTAACATAGAGTAAACAGTAGCAGATAGGCATTGATGGCGATCATGACAAAAAACAAAGGAGAACTGTGCAGCCACGTAGAAATCACTTTACATCTTCATCATCACTATAGGGGTCCTCCTCCACAATGGGGCAAGCAGCAGCCTGCACAGTAGCTACCTTCGCATCAGCCATTATCCGCCTGGTAGTGAAAATTAGTGTGCAGAGAATGGGGTAATCTGGATCCATGCCGTTGGGGACTCGTATCCAAATTCCCTCGGAGTCCATCACCCAGATGTTCGTATCCTCATCATCCTTATCTGGGGCTGGCGTTAGGTCAGTTTTACTATGCTGTGGGTGCGTCTGTGGAGGAGGGGTGGACTTCCTATAACCACATCTCTCTCTCTGCGCAGAGTGCCCAGAGGCTTATGCATGTTGCTCTGGTTCAAGACTATTACGCACAAAGGTGCTAGAAGAGGATCCATCTATTGACTCAAGACGGTTGTCCTCACCATGGTGATAACGGCCAGGGAGAGCCCCTCTCTGACCTCCATGGATAGTTCATTGGCGAAGCCTGGGAGCCATTTCCCACCGAGGCAGGAGGGATAAATTCAGAAAAAAATGGGAGGCACAAAAGGGCGATCCATGCAGGGGCTCAAGGGAAAGGAGATTTTGGGGGGCGAATGTGCTGGAAGGGGTGCGGCAGCCTAACAGGGACTACGCAGAGCTACATAGAGAGAATAGATTTGCAGCCTATAGAGGTTTGTGAGAAGCCTGAGCTGAGGAAGAGGGGCAAAAGACAGAGATGCTAAAAAAAGTATGGAAGGGGGTTGAGAGCTCATCTCTTTAAAGGGGCGAGGATGAGTGTGATGAGGATAACAATGATTAGGCTTCACATGCATCTGCATGCGATGATTGAGAACCTAAGCAGGCTCGAGGGAAGGGGTATGGCTACAATGCGGGTTAATAATAGAGGTTATTAATGATGGTGGCTGTGAATTGATTCTCATGACAAGATGATGTAGTTCCCATTCTATCGTCATCATTGGTAGTGTTGTGAGTTTCGTGCAAGTAACTAACAGAGTGACGATCCGCAACAGATGAAGCTTTGTGTGGGGGATCTCCATTACCCGTGGAGTGTGGGATGTGATTGGCAGTCATATCAATTATGTCACCCACATCCGAGGGGTTCCGGTCCTTCTGAATGAGAGTGAGGCATTCCTCCTCAACCTGAGCCAGGGTGGATTGATGCAACTCACAATTTCTTTCCACCTCTTTGTTTACCAAAAGATTTGCAATAGATTTGACTTTCCTGTGAACATGACCAAAAGTGATGGCTTTGTGGTTGTGGATTAATATTTCCACCATCTTGAGCTTATGGGCTAGTCTGCAGTTGTTGGAGACTTTTGAAGAAGTCGTGCCTTGGAGGATTCTATTGACGGCCATAGTTGTGATTTTTGAATCACCCTCCATTTCCAGGGGGAAGTAGTGAAATTCGATGACAATTTGGATGCCTTGTATTAGGCCTTCCAGATCCACAAAGTTGTTGTTGTCCCAACCTATGTTCTCGTAATAAATTCTGAGAGGATCACCTTGATAATTCTTGATAATGCCTCTGAAACCTACATTCTCAGGGTTGCCTTTGGACACTTCATCAAAGTTGCATTCGAAGAAGCAAATAGAGGGAGGGGACCATTTTTCAAGAGCAAGTGTTCTTCCAACGTGTCTAGGGTTGATATCCATATGGGTGTGTAGGCTCATTTTCCAATTGTTCCATAGGTCGCATTCTGCTGCAGAGGTGGGTAGGTCCTCCTAACTCCAGGCATCTAAGGCCAAAGTTTCAGAAAGGTTGTTGTGAATCCTATCCCAGAGCTGATCAGGAGTGGAAGCCTTCTCCTTGAAGACGCTCCAGATGAGGATGCCTGGAATGATCTGCCATACTCTGTTCAGGAGGGTGTTGGTGTAGGGGTTTTCCTACCAGCTGCCGATGGTGTTAATGATATTTCCTTTGGCACAGTTGGAACAACGGCATAAGACAACTATTCTATCCCACAAGAAGTTGGCAGAAGGGCATTGGTACAACAAGTGGTCGATGGTTTCCAAGTTATCCTAAAATAAAGGGCATCTAGATGGCCCGACAAACCCTCTCTTCAAAATATTCTCCCATGTTATTATGTGTCGTTTATTGAGCAACCACAAGAATGTAGTAATTTTAGGCCATAGATTGGCCTTCCATATCTTTTTCCATATAGGATCTCTTGGGTTGAGGTTCTGCTGATGAAGTATGTTATAGGCTTCCTCAGTCGAGTAAGTTCCACTAGAAATATGCAACCAGCAGAGGATGTCAGGTCCTACTTTTACTCTAATTTTTCTTTTTGTACTGAGCTCCTCCCAGATTTCTATGTGGTTTTCATTGTTCCAGTTATCTTTCCATCTGCTCATGTGATGCCATTTCAAATATCCCTAGGAGGAATCGTCCGTCCAGAAATCTTGCACCTTTTGTCTTTGTCGTCCTTGGAGCACAATACTCTATAGATGTTTGTGCCAGATAGAGGAGAGGCTTGGAATTTGTTGCCAAGATTCCTCCCATAATCTATCCTAGTTTCCACTTCGTAGCTCCCAAATACTGTGATTTTGGATTATCCACTTTTAGTTGCTTGCTGCTTTCCAGATTTGGGATGCGACCAGATCAAGGTTGTGCCTTATGAGATCTTCCTTTGGCCAGTAAGGTGCATACTTAGCTGACCATAGGTTGGCCCATGGTTTTTTGGGGTTGGAGACCCATTTCCACCAAATCTTGACTCCCATTATGGTGTTGTTGTGCTCAAGGTCTCATAATCCTAGGCTCTAGCCCCCCCTAACTTTTAGGGGTGAAAAAATCCTTCCAGTTGACTAGGGCCCATTTTTTTTTCCTTTGGTACCTCCCCAAAGAAAAGAACATTGCAAATTTCACATGGCTTTGAGGACCCATTTGGGAGCTGCGAGGACTGAGAAGAGATAGATGGGAAGGGATTGCAGAATAGGTTTGATGAGGACAAGACGATTGGCTATGTTGAGGGCATGATGGGCCTAGTTGGAAAGCCGAGTTTTCATTTTGTTCAAAAGAGCTCTCCAGGAGGAGTGATTGATAGTTGAGTTAGTCAATGGAGATCCTAGGTATTTTGAGGGTAGAGTTGCAATGGAGAATCCAAGGATATAGGCGATGGTGCGCTAGGTTAGAGGGGGAGTATGGAAGAAGAAATTTTCGATTTTTTAGGGTTAAAATCAGTGTCGGAGGCTTCAGATAAAGAGTCGAGAATAGATTTGAGGCTATGGGCTTCCTATACCGAGGGATGAACCATAATCCAATTATCATCCACAGATTTCTGGTGATAGGAGGGAGGTTGGTTGTGGAGGGATAAACCAAGCAAGGCACCATTCTAGATGGAGCTTTTGAGCAGGCGACCCAGGCCTTCGGCCATGATGATGAAGATAAAGGGAGAGAGAGGGTCCCCTTGTCTTATGCCTCTCGAGGGATTAAAGGTGGCCGAGGGGATTCCATTGACAAAAATGGAGTGAAAGGGAGAGGCGATGAGAATCATAATCCATCTAACCCAGGTTTGATTGAAGCCAAAGGCTAAAAGAACTTCTTTGATATAATCCCAATTGAGTTTGTCAAAATATTTGGATAAGTCAATTTTAAGAAGCATGCCAGGTTTTTTGGTGGTTTTGAGGGAGTGAATGACTTCATGGGTTAGGATGATACCATCAAGAATCTACCTACCTTCCACATACCCTGTTTGCTTTAGGGATATGATGAGGGGAAGGAGCTTCTTTAGTCTGTTAGCAATAAATTTGGAGATTTTTTTTTAAATGACATTGCAGAGAGCTATAGGTATGTACTTACTTGGAGAAGTTGCTTTATATTCTTTAGGAACCAAGGTGATGAGAGTGGCATTTAGCGCTAGTAGAATCCAATGGGTGGAACGTGATTCCTCCACCACATCCCAGACCTCATTTTGAATGGTTTCCCAGAAGAAGTGGAAGAAATTGGTGGTAAAACCATCAGGCCTTGGAGCTTTCCTTGCCTTCAGTTGGAAGACTGCATGTTCCACCTCAGATAGAGAGGTAGCTACGAGCAACATCCTGTTATGTTCCTATATTATCAGTTTGGGGATATGTTGAGTGATTTCCCCAATGGCCTCCTACCTATGGTGGTTGGGTTCCTGTAGTATATCAATGAATTGATTGCGTGGTTCATCAGTGATGGATGCTTATGATTCCAGTCTTTCCCCTGTTTGATTCTCAAGGACTATGATTCTGTTGCGCATCCTGTGCTAAATGGTGGATCAATGGAAGAATTTGGTGTTTCTTTCTCCCTCTTTGAGCCAGCTGATTCTTGATTTTTGTCTCCAGAGGGCTTCTTCCTAGTTCTGTCTTTCTTCTAGTTGAGTAGTAATGGATTTCTCCTGATGATCCGACTCATCTGAGCGCCCTTCCTAGATAATTTTCCATTGCAGTTTCTTCTTTTTTTCCTCCAGATATTTATGTTTTGTGAATATGTTTCCAAATGTTGTTTTATTCTAGATTTTCAGTTGTCCTTTGATAAGTTTAATTTTTGTCTGGAACTAGAGCACTTTTGTGCCTTGAGGAGGAGCTAGGGAGGACCACCATTTGGAAACCATTTCCTTGAACCCCGGGTGCCTAAACTAGCAACGTTCGAAGTGTAAAGGCTTAGGTGCATACTTGCCTAGTTGGAGCCATTGAAGTCATATCGGCCAATGATCAGATCTTGTTTCCACGATGATGGTGGCATCAATGTTGCCTCCAAGTCGGATAAGATCTTCAGTGATGAGGAATCTATTCAATATTGAGGCTATTTGATGGGCACCTCCTCTTTTGTTGTTCCACATGAAGGTTCCATTGGAGGTATGGAGGTCGATAACGTTATTACTCTGGATGAATTTTTTGAATCCATTATTGTCTGATTCTAGATGCATCCTTCTGCCTTTCTTTTCCTGAAGATTGGTGATCATGTTGAAGTCTCCTCCCAAGAGCCAGAGAGGGAAGGATCATTGTTTGTTGATTCCTTCTAGGTTGTCCAAGAGTGCCGATTTTTGTTGAGCATTTTGAGGAGAGTATACATTTGTGAGCAAGCCATGGATGTTCGTGCTAATCAGGTGAAAGTTGGCCTGAATGAAGTGTCTATTAGCATGAAAATTCTCTAGGGAGATGACTTGGGGGTTCCAGATGATTACCATGCATCCAAAGGCTTCGTTTGTGTCTACCACTATTGTGTTGCAACCCTTCTAGATCTTTTTGAAGATGGTGTCCAAAGTAGTTTTGGAAAATTTGGCTTCTTGCATGTACAATATTGCCGGATATTCCTCTGTAATCATTTTATTTATGATCCTGTGCTTTTTGGGGCTGTCGAACCCTCTGATGTTCCAAAATATGAGCTTCATGGGACAAGATTGGAAGTTGGGGCGTAAAATCTAGTCAGCTTGGGGAATCTCCCAGATTCCACCATTTCTTTTCCTATCTCTATGGTTCTTTGCAGGGTTATTTTCCTACCCCATTTGCAGGACTCTTTCGTGAAGTATTTTGTGTTGATGAGCATGCCCCCCTGAATACCCAACGAGGGGAGATGCTAAGCTCTAGCCAGGATTTCTTCCATTTTTTGGATTTGTTGCTCTAGAATTGAAGTGTAGTCCTTCTTGTTGCATGCATCCTCTATCCCGATGAGATCCAGGCCTTCTAGATCTATGCTCTCTGGTTCTTCCTCCATCGCTCTAGGATCAGTTCCATGATCTGATCTTTTCCCTTTGTCTGGTTGTTTTCCCATGTAGCATTTACATTAGGAGGTTTGAAGAAGGTCTCAAGGGGAAGCTTGTCTTGTTGAGCCTTGGAGGACTGGGCCTGTGCTGTGGAGATGCTCCCCACTTCGATGACTGGTTCGGGTTCGATTTTGTTTAATTGTTTTAGGGCTATGAATTTGTTTCTAATCGTAGGTCATTTTTTATTCTATTGAGGGGTAGCTCTCCTGTTATGTCTTTTTTTGCTCGCTACCTTCGTGAATCCTTCTGATTCCTGTTTGTTTAATTCCTTTTCAGCAGTCTCTTTCCTGTTCAGGGGAAAATATCTGAAGAGATGCCCATGTTGGTGACATTTTCTGCATCTAAAAGGAATTTTCTCATAATCTACAGTTTGGGTCCACTAGAAAACTTCATGCATTAAATTTAACACACCTGGTAGCAGTTCGACTAGGTTCATGTAGACGCAGATGCGTGCATAGGCTGCGTAGCGGTTTATTTTGGTCTCTTTAGAAATATTGATGAACTCTCCTAATGCATTGTCAAAATCTCAGAGGGTTAGCTCATCTCAATAGTCCTGGGAGAGAGATTAGAGTCAAATCCAGACCAGTTCCCAAGTAAGATCTCGTTTTTCTGGGTTGAAGCGCTCAGTCTAGGGTCTGAGGTATAGACCTGCGGTGTTGAACAAATAGGGACCCCCATCCATTATCCTATCTTTGTCTTCAGATCAGGTGAAAAGTATATTGAATAAGCCTTTAGCGCATAGTTATAGGTCAATATGGCCTTTTGGTTTCCATTTCGAGGCTATCCATCCTCTCAACACCTTTTCAGTGGGCCAGAAGCCCATCAACTTTCCTATCAGTGCATGATCTTTCATGAATTGGATTCTTCCATTGATACGGTGCACTGGGTGTTCTATCACTGTTTTCTTAGAGTTCTTCGGTATGCATGTTGTGGATTTGGTGTTCGTTGTTGCTGCTACTTGTGTGTTTTTCATCTACGTTGTGGGTTTCACCCTTGTAGTTTCTTGAGACGGCTGAGAGTTTTGTTGATTGACGGTATCAGCCCCTGCTATCGCCCCTATGGGAGGCTAGCCTATGAGGGGGGGAGCCTATCGTCCCCCCACTGGAGTTAGTCATTAGTGAGCCTGAAGTTGTCCAAATGAGAAGTAACAATCTATCAGCCTGGGGGAGGAGGACAGCCTAGGGCAGCCAATGCCAGAATCAGCAAACCCTAGGTCATGGAGGTCGGCCTGGTGTAGAGCTCCGTAAGGGTTTTTTTTTCCGCTGATCACATCCTGAAATAATGTATGTTAATACTAACATAAAAAGGAGTTACATTACCATCTTGTGAAATTCCCTCAACTTCTAGTCTAAACAAAAATATAGGTTGGTCATCAGTTATATTTACAGTATTTGTCCCTTCTTCTATATTTAGTGCCTTTATGATTTTATTTCTATATACATCCTTTTTCATTAATTCTGTCAGTGGAACATAAATCTTTACTTTGGACAACTCATTTTCAAGGTTAAAATAAGGTTGATATTTTTCTACCTCTTTCACATTTGTGTCTTCCTTTCAAGGACTTCCTTTGGAGGATCAACCTTTGCTTAACTTGTAGAAGGAGTATCTATTTGGATCTTTTAGCAGGATTTTCTACAGTTTTTCTATTTTTGAGATTATATTGTTTATGCACTTCCATAATCCAATTTTGACAACCCTTTTTATAATCTTCATATTCTACAGGAATGGATTCTGGTGGTGACAACAACAAAAAAGTCTTACTCCTATTTTTTTTTTTAAATATCATATGTTTCCCCATCACCAAAAATATTCATCTTATTTTCTTCTTGTTCTTCCACTGTCTCATGTTCTTATTCAACATAATTTTCCTGAAGGTGGCCTAATTTGTTGCTGATCTGCTGGGATTTCGGGGTCTCTTTGCTTGATTTGGGGTTGTTTCCTTATGAAATTTGGATTTCTAACCTATGGACCTCCCCGTGGTTCTCTTGGTGCATTCCTATCTATCAAGTTCATCCTCTCCATAGTTTTAAGTAGAGTTTCCAATTTTACATGTGATGATGAAGAAGGCTCTTCTTTGATTGTCACTTGCTTCTCAGTTCTTAACTTAACTTCCTTGGCCATAAAATTAGCCTCTACACTAACAACATTTATTTTCATCTCTACTAAGGTAGCTGGATTTCATTCTCTCAAATGATAAGACATATCTGCATCAAAACTATCTGGATATCGAAGCAAGGCTAACCCTCAGGGAGGTTTTATCTCTGCTGGAATTGCATTATAAAGGTTATTGAATCTATCAAAATAATCTTGAATAGATACCCCTGGGGCTCTTTTTAAGCCTTCATACTTTGCAAAATTTTGAAGTGTATTCTTTTTTACCTCCCACGAGAAAGGAAAACTTGATGAAATTGTTGTAAATTAGCAATAATGCCTACTGCCAATCCCTTATACCATTTTCTCACCTCTCCTACCAAAAATTGAGCAAACAACCTTCCTTGAACATCATCATCATCAACTTCTTCTAGGTCTAAAAAATCACCCATCTTACCAATGTGTTTTGGGATATTATGGGTCGAGTGACATCAAATTGGGGTATACGTTGTGCATAATTCAGTGGCATAGCATTGAGTGGTTGTTGCAAAACTAAAGGAGCATATCGGGCTGCCATAATTAGAATATGAGGAGTAGCTGAAATTACAGTAGAGCTTGATGTTGGGGGTAGTAAAGGTGGTGAAGTTGTGATTTGTTGAGGTGATGTAGGAGTATGTACCACTGATGAAATAGAAACAACAACAAAAGATGAAGTTAAAGGAGAGGTGAATGATGGAGATGGAGAAGTAATAGTATAGGATTGATTTATGAATGATTCTTCAGCAGTTTTATTTAGTTTAGCTACCAAATCTTCAAGATTTTCAAACTGATGTAAAGTATTTTTATCAGATTTTGAAATCACAGGATTTTGCACAAAGATATATGGTCTCAATTTGGTTTCATCTACAATTGTTTCAGGGATAAATATTTATGGTTTAGTTATGAAAATACTTCTCTCAAAAGGTAATTCAAACTCAATATCCTCAACTGTTATAAGGCTTTCTGAAAGTAAATTAATTCTTGGCAAATGATTATTACTTGCTTGAATTTCTGTAAAGATTTTTTTTCTAATAAAACTATCAGGATTACTTACAAATTTAGAAGGATTAGGATCTAGATGGGATCTGGTGTAAAATTTTCAAGAAGTAAGATCTTCAAAGAAACTATTTACAGCTAGGTATTAGTATACAAATTTTGGGTGGAAAATTCAGCCTAATATCTTCTACTTAACTGTAACCCACAAGAAATAATTTTAAGACTCCGAGATCAATATTTACCAGAGAAATACTTTTTTTATTTTTTTTATCCCCAATATGGTCTCCAAAATGTTAGCACTCTTTAATTTTCCTATGCTGAGGAAGAAAACTACAAAGGTAACCACAAACCACTTTTAAAGTTTGGGATCTAGCCCTTTCAGCTTCATAGAGGGATCTATGTATATGATTTAATTTGTTATTTTAGGATTTTAAGCTAGTTATTAGAGTTTGAGTTGGGTTTTTCAAAATTTTGGTTGAAGAATGCAGGAAAAGTCTATTGGGCATGGATTCATTAGGCTTCTCAGTAATCAATCACAAATATACATAGTTGTAATAGGGAAGGGTGTGTAAACTCGTGGATATTATATTATTTATGGTGTGGGTGAGATTAATAAAATTTGGAATCAATTTAAATATACAACATACACAGAAGAAAACATTAAGATTGCTTAACAAGCCAGAGCAAAGTACTTAAAGTAAATTCTACTCATCATATTCTTATAAGCAATTAGGAACGGAAATCCATATGAAAACCCTGAAAGAAGAACAATTCAACATGAGGAAAAAAATCACCATTTGTTTGACACAAGCACCCTTGAACAAAACTGCCTCTGTATTTCTAAAACTAACTACTTTGAGTAAAAATTCACAGCTTACATCAAGTTAGAGATGTTTTCTTCATACATAATCCAACCATTTCTAATTCTTATTACAAAATGTTTATATATTTCCTATTGAACTAACTTTGGATTCCAAAAAGGAATTGATTACAAAATAACATTTAGCAAACTATAGATATTTCCAAAAAAGAACTAGAAAACAATAATTCTAGTAAAATTTGGTTGTTCTATTGAATCTTTGGAGGAAAGTAGTTGTTGACTATAGCTATTTTTCTGTTCTTTTTATTTTTATGTTCCGAAAACTGTAGGATTTTCCTTTAATCGGTAAACTCTAGTAACTTATCTCGTCGCTCTTCACTTTGAATAGAGAAATTTACCATGCTTCTAAATTTTTCATCTACTTTTGTATAAACTTGGAAAATTGGCTTGTTGAGGAATAGATGATGAATTTCGTGTTGAATATTGAGATCATACTACAGTCCCTCCATGAAATATTCTCTTGTTTTTGTCCCTCTCAATTTACCAAATTTGGATATATCATCAACTGTATTCCACAATTTTTCTTGATAATCTTCTAATGGAATCAATTTTCCATTATAATTTCTAAGGTTGGAAGACCTGTTTCTAGCAATAAATAAAATTGTATGTTCAATCCTCTAACCTACAACTCTAATTATTTGCACTTGTTCTCTAATTGCACCATAATATTTTTCTTTTTCAATGCTCTTTTGACCATCACTGTCTATGTTCTATCTCAATTATTGAGCTCTTCAAGCTCATATTTAGTTTTAGAATTCAACACTTTAATTATCTTATGTGCTTCTGTTGGCCTATGTTCAATATCCACTTTCGTCTTCTCAATTGTTGCTTTGACATTCTGCACTAGCTCCTCCTACTCAAATATGAACTGGAATGATGACCATAAATCTGTGATATTTTCACTTATACTATTCCATATTCTGTGTTTAGCTTCTTCCAACATTTGAACTGTTAGAGACCGATCTTCATACTTTTGAATTGTTTGCATCAGTTTGAAATTATTTTGCACCTCCCCTAGGTATGCATTATCTAATTTGAGCTTATTTTCCTCCAGCTTTGACAATGCTAACATTAACTTTTCATTTTCTTTGTTTGTCAATGACAATTCTCCCAAATCTTTGACTAGCTTATCAGAAGAATCAGAAGTGGAATCTTGTGTTGTTTTTTGTACTAATGTACTTGTTGCTGATGATGTACATGTTGTCAATGATGTACCTATTGCTTCCAATTGTTCCTTTTCTTTCAACAGTTCTTCCATGTTTGTCTCCATATTTTGAATCTGAAAATTTTGTTCAACAATTATCTTCAACAAATTCTCTCTCTCAACCTCCAAAGTTGTAATTTTTTGGTCTGAGGGTGCTCTATAGTTGGAAATTTATGTTGTTTTTTGAGGGTCTAGATATCTGTATTTTTTCTTTTAATCATCTCCTCTATTTCCTTAACATTTCTAGGATCATATCCACGTTTAATAATCAAATATTCTAAAGCTTTTGTTATGGTGTCTTTGGCTAGAGAGGAGATTATATCTATTTTCAATTGTGAATGCATACTGTTCAGAGATGTTTGTATTTTGGAAGTAGCCATATGAACTAGTCAATTTTGAGTAAATTTTCTCTCCTTATTGTTTATGTAAATTGATTTGATCGATTGCATGAACTTTCTTTGTGTCAATAGAAAATTTATAATATGTATAAGCTTCAACACTCCTTGGGACTGGCACTGTAGATTCTAAGAAGGCCAACTGAAACTGCCCCTTCTCTATGACAAATGTAGATAGGAGTTTATGTTGTGTAGTGGCAGTATGCTTCCAGAACTTTGAATAAGTTGTAGTTTTAAGGGCTTCATTCTTCCTTTGATCTCCTTGTACATGGAAATTATACTTTGTTGTTGTGTGGGCATCTGATATGAATAGGACACATGTGATTGTATTATGTCTTCAACATTATAGAAAGGAGTTACTAATAAACTTGATAAGACAATTGTGTCATGGTCTTGTGTTTCTTTCTCTTCAAATGACTCTCCTTGGGCGTTGGTCTTCGTTTCATCTTTTATGTCGATGATTATTTTATCCTTAGGCTCTTTCCTCTTTCTTCTTTTGAACACCCATAAATATTGTAACTCTGAATCAGTTAGGGGCATGCTTTCCCTTATTCTCTTAGTTTCTTTGTCCTTTGGAATTGGATTATGTAGAGTGTTATCACTCAGATTTTCCTTGAAGTTGTTGGGAAGAGGAAAGGGGTCTGAGGTAACCACAAACCAACTTTTAGGTACAGAATCTAGCCAATCTGTACCCGGAGAGGGCTCTCTCTTTAAGTTTTAGCTTTGTTTTTGAAAAATATTAGGCTAGTTATGAAAGTCGAGGGATAATGATTATGTTTGGGTGATGAAATTCAATAGCAGAGGGGTAAGACTGAGTAATTTAGGCCATTGGGGTAATGGAGTCAAAGAAATATGGCTTAACTAAATTTAGTTTATTAACAAGGGATGGTTTCACAGGGCAAGGTAATCAAATAGGGAACAATTAAAGATATAAAATGGATGGAATAGACTTCAAAATGGGTGAAGGGAAATTAAGAATCCTTCAGCATATTCGAAAGAGGGAACTTGGATGATTATTAATAAAGAGAAACTAATAATTCTTTACCAAATAATCAAAATGGATAAACTAGGAAACAAGAGCAATTAAGAATTCATTGTTCATACTAGTTCAGTGGAAAACATTAAGAATAACAACGATTGAAAACAGATTGCACTCAAGTACTTTCTAAATTATTCTTTTCCGTTTATCATTCAGATGTGAAACACAGATGGTATAATAAACAAGTATAAAACTTTAGAACAAATGAGATAGAAGACTTATTGATCCGTTGTCTGACTCAAGAATCCTGTGAAAAGTCCTTTGCATCAATTCCTTATCCAGCTAGCCATGTGAAATTTGTCCAACAACACTTTATTCCAAAATAATCAATATTATAGCAAAGTCTAAGAATTCACCCCTCTCAATACTCTAATTGAGGGAGTATTTATACAAAAAATTATAAAAAATATCTCCTAACAGAGTGAGATATATTTTAGGATGACTCATGAATACGTTACAAGAAAATAGAGACAGATGGTCTCGTAGATAAGAGAAAAGGTATCTGATGTTGTGCTGTTCGTTTTTTTTATGAATGTGCTGGAGGCAGGCCCTATGATTTGGTTTGATGCTGTCTTCTTTGGTAACTTTGTGCTGGCTGCTCTGTTTTTACTAATACTCTTTACCTGTACTGATACACTTTGACCTGTTTGATCTTTGTTTATCCTTTTTCCATTACTTACTGTAGTAAATAATCAAAATTTATCCAAGAATATTTTTACAGAATGTATAACATCTCTTCCCACCATTTTGCTTCTGGTATTCTGGTTTTTTGAAGCTTTCTCAGAGTCTCATCAGTCTCTGTATATCTGAAAAAAGTAGGCTGAATTGGAAATAAGTGCTTTACCTCATGTTCAAGATAAAACAAATTTTCCAGACTGTCATGAAGAGTTTTTCCTGTAGGCAACACTTTTGCTGCTAATGAACTTGTCGATGAACTGGCCTGGTTTTCTGCATACTTATTCAATTTCTCAACATAGCTTTGATGGCTCATTAATTTATCATGGGCAACTAAAGGACTTGGCAATCCTTTATTCTGCAAAATATCCAATCTCTTTGTAAAAGCATTGATTTCTTCCTGCATATCATGGCATCTTCTTTCTAGATTTTGCATTAGAGTTCTTTTAGTAAAAAACCTTTTTTACCTCCAAAATTGTCCCTGTTATGTCTTGGATGCCCAGTTCTTCCAGCTGATATTTATTCTTGGTATTTAAAAACTGTATGAGCTCATTGGCTTCTTCAGACATATTTCTTAATTCTTCCCTTGCCTTTTGAACTTCTTCTAGAGCCAGTTTAACTAAATCATTTTTCTCATACATTATTTGGATTGATGGTCAGACATCATTTATTGATTCAGTGATGTTGGCCCAAAGAATTTCTTTTATTTCTTTCAAAGGTTTCTCCAATGTGAGATCATTTTCTAATGCTTTTACCAATTTTTCTAATCTGTTGATCTCTCTTATCTTTTCTGCAACACTTATATTTGAGAGATCATACTTTTGTTCCAAAGTAGTAAATTGTACCTTTGTTTTCTGGAGCTCTATGACTTGGAGTTTCAATTGCTCCATTGATTTTATTAATTATTCAGTGCTTAAATTGGAAATTTTTCCCTGTGCTGGTCCTGCTGACTGACCTGTTGTTGTCATACCTGTAATCACTTCAGTTGTATATGTTGGGATGTTTGATTCTTGTGTTGTCCCAAGTATAGAATGAATTGTTGTTGAGACTATTAGTATCACATTGGGAGGTTGAGAGGTTGACTCTCCCTTCTTGTCCTTTAATGCCTTTTCAAGTTCTTGCTCAGTCTCATTCAGTTGCTCATTAAGTTTCAAGAGAAAATCCATCAATTCTTCTTTAGATTTTTTCTTTATTATCTCAGTAGTCTATGGATGCCTTGAAGATGGTAGCTTTAGTTGTTTCCTTAGGGCTGCAATATCATCATCTTTCTTTTTAATCAAGGCTTCTATAGCCTTAACATCTTTGGGATTATGACCCAATCCAATAATTATTTCTTCCAAAGTTTTTATTCTGTTATCCTTGGCTTGGGAGGAAGCTTTTTCAAGATGCAGTTGAGCAGTAGTATTATCCAAGGAATTCTGTAATCTTTGGGCCATCATTGAATTTCCAGTCAAGGTTGAATAAATCATCTCTCTAGTTTTCTTGTGTAATTCAATCTGATCCAAAGGATGAATATTCTTTGCCATGACTTCAAAATTGGTTCTGACATAGTCTGCAGCCGTTTGAGGCTGCTGCACTTTAGGCTTGAAATGACTCATCACCATTTTACCTTCCTGGATGTCATAGGCTAACATCAATCTCTGTTGATTTTTGGGAGCCATATTTAAATATTGATTATAAACTTGAAGTCTTAATGGACCATTTCTTGCCTTTATATTTATAAATGTCTTCTTAATATCCTAAGCATCCTTCGCTGGTGGTCTAAAAGATGATACTTCTGCACTTTGTTGTCTTTGAAGCTCTTTTCTCTGTGAGTTAGTGGATGTCCCACTGATTGTGAATGTTTGTTGGCTATATAACTCTTCTCTTCTTTGACTATCAGTGGTTTGTTGAAAAAATTCTTCTTCTAAGAGAGGATTTAATCTTTGTCTTTTAATACCAGGTTGTTCTGAAGGTCCACTGATAGGGGTAGCTGTTTCTGCATCTCTCTTTTTACTTTTTTCTTCATTGAGAGGAGTTTGCAAGATTGAAATTTTTGCCACATTAATCTGAGTGGGAGAAGTCTGTATTTGGGCCTGTTCCTTGGAAGTTTCAGGCTACTCTGACATTGTAAATTGCTCTATGACTTGTGTACTACTCTCTTTTTCTTTTCCTTTGGATACTACTGTGACTGGTGCACTGGTTTCCTGCAAATTTTGCTGAGAGGTTCCAGCAGAGGAAGGACAAATTCCTGGTCTTTGTACCTGCCCAAAAGAATCAAGGTCAAGTATTTTCTCAAGATCTTTCATAACATTCTCAACATTGACCTGTTCACTATCTTGTTCTACTAAGGTCCCTTCCATCCATTCATCCATATTTGCAAATTGTTCAATCTCTGGAATCCTATGGTGAAGGTATGGTGACAATTTGTTTTTCATTTTCCTATCACATATAAAGCTGTTAGGGTCATAAGGTACCCACCAAAAACTTTTTTTCAATTTGAGATAATCTTCTAGAATTCTTTCTGCTTCTTTTCTTGCATCCCTAGTATTACAAACAAAAGGACCTAATTGACTCTTGATTCTGAGCTGAGCTTTCTTCTTGGCATTACAAAAATGGACTATGTCTGAATTTATCATTTGTCTAAAATATTCTAAGGCAAAGAGCCTCATTGGAACATACTTTGGTAGCTTGAAAGGACATAGCTCACATCCATATATCCTAATTTCTGTATGATTCTGGTATAGGTACCAATCACCTACCCTGTATTGTTTGGAGAGTTGGAGGATTTTCTTCATATCATTATTGACCCTAGGAGGGGAAACTCCTGTTAATAAGGTGGTTGCAGGGTGCACAAATAGGTCAATGAAATCATTGTAAGAATAAGGAGACTCAAAGGAATTATGGAAGATTGCAGACCAAAAGATTACAAACCTTGGATTTGCTTTGGTGTCAAATTTCCCGACATGGAAGGGAAAATTTTCTGACTGATAATAGAGCATGAGATGGTATATAAAAGTGGAGTATTTGAAAACTTTTTCATCTTCTAATCTCATGAACTGGTCATGAATCTTATCAGCAATGTAGGAGGCAAAGTCATATTTGACAGCAGGGGGCTGTCCAGGAGTAAAAATTGACAACAACACTAGGGTTAACTTATCAACATATTCACTAGTGTTGAAACCCATTATAGAAGATATCATATTCAATATGAGTCTGCCCATATCTGTGAAAAAGGTATATCCATAAGGAGGGGGGCCTTTGGGTTGATGTTCTTGTAGCATGAAAGTCTGACAGAGGCGATTCAACTCTTCTTGGGATAAATTTGTGGATTTTTCAAGTAAATCTCCCATGGAAAGGGGAGTCAGGGCTTGACCGGGATGAAACTGCAACATTTCATTAATGGATTGAGCAGTTATTGGGAAAAGAATTGTTTGACTTGGGGACATGATTGCTCGTTGATTAGGATCGTAATTGGCATGGCAGTGATAAATTATTTCAGGAAAAACATGAACTGAGGGTAAAAGATACATAGGAAGATTGGAGTCCCACAGTCCAAAAATATCAGAGCCATTTAGGTAATTATCTCTGCATTGGCAAAACATTCTGAGAGGATTTTCACTAAGGATGAGGTCTTTTATCTGGAAATCCCTATCCGCTAGAGGCAGATAGTCTAAATCTTTATGGGGGCCATTCAGAGGCGCAAAATTTAAAGCCACAGGGGTTTCCATTTCTGGTTCTTGTGGATTCAGAAAGGAATTTGGGTTTTTGATGGAAAAATGGGCAAAATTACAAGTATGGGAACTTATGGAGTGAAATAAAGACCGCATTGTGGGATTAAATAAAAAACCAAGACTTGCAGGGTTCAACCGAAATTGGATAAATACCAGTTTCCGAGAAATGAATAGTGATGAAAATAGGTGTAGGCAACTGCTAACAGGTTCTGGACTGTTCGGCTACAAGTTTCTTAGCAAGGTGGTAGTTGAAAATCTTCGGCAGTTGGCTTTGATGTTGTTTGCATGCGAACACTGGTCACAAAAAAGAATAATGAAAATTATGCGCGTTTGTTTGTTTTATTCACAAAGTCAAAGTTGGCGGGGTTTTATTTTTTGGGCAGATGACGTATGCGGGAAAAGGTTTTTCGTATGCGGAGGGTGGTAAGCGGTATTTATCACACCGCTTTTGGGGACAGGTGGTTTTCAGCAAGGAGCCGGTGATTCCATACATCTCGTGACATGTGGCGAGGCACTGTTTGGAAAACCGCTTAGTGATCACGCGTTATTGTTCAGTCGTGGGGGGTGCTGCGATATGGACGATAGCCATTGGATCTGGAGGGGTTGATCGGACGACTTTCGGGGAGGTGAGATGACGGGGTGTTTAAAAGGGTGGGCCCAACATAATTAAATATGATTTAATTATGTCGGGAGGAGTATGATTCGTCAGGTAAGTTATTAATTAACCGTGAAGGTTAATTAATCCTTTTTAATGTGGTGGGGAGTCAAAGCTCTTAATTAGTTGCAGATTTAACTAATTAATCCCAATTAACACAATATTATGGTTATATTTCAACCAAGGGGAGGGATATATAATATTTGGAGATTTTATATAATTATAATAATACGGGAACGGGTTGATTTATATAAGGAATTAAATAATAAAGTTAAAAGTTAATATGTGAAAATGAATGAAAAGCGCTAAGTATAAAAACATTAGGATTATGTATTTAACTTATGCTTGAATGAAAAAGGTTTTTTGTGAGAGATTATGTAATTTTCCTAAGTAAAATAGGATTTTATTTAGGAAAAGAATTATGGAAGTAACTGAATGATTTATGGATTATTTTAAGTACTTAGGCTTTTTAAATTATTGGGCCGAGGGTCCGGTCCCTCCAAAAGTCAAGGAAATGCCTTGAGCCCCTCTAATTTTCAAATGCCTTAGTACTTAGGGGAAATTAGTGAAACTTTTAGGGAAAAATGAGAAGGGAAGTTAATTATGTGACCTTGTTTTTCTTGAAATTCTTCCAGTGTAATGTCTGCCTTGCACTTGTGATGAAATTAAGGTTTAACACATTTAGAGCCATTATCCATCACATTCAATTCTGCAACAACATCTACCTACCCTACCTGCTTTAACCTACCTTTTATTCTTCTTTATTAGGGTGCACTTAGACTGGCAAACCCTTATCACACTTTCTTTTTCTTTTACATGTAGAAATATATCTAAGTCTAACCTTATTACATCCAAGGGCTCAGATTAAGCTGTTGAGCTCCTTTTATTTACTCTACCTATCTACTTATCTGCCAAGATTAAACAGTTTGGTCAGATTTTATTCTCTATCTCTAAAACATAAAATTGAAAGATGAACTAGCCAGGCTTAAACTGTTTGATTGTTCATCAATTGTGGCATAAGATACAAGTTGCACACAATTTGTTTATTTACATAAGAGCAATAAGTAGTGGCATTTAGACTTGCGCACTTTCTTTGGCCTTTCTTTTGGTGGGGTTCACTTTCTTTTACTTTTTTGGCCAATTTTATTCTTTTCACCCTTTCATTTTTCTTTTAGGGTACACCCTCTTTACATTTTTTTAATTTTTTGATTTTTTTTTTTTTGACAATATGGAAAACCTTTGCAACAAGGAAAGGTATGAACATATTACATAGCCCATCAAGTCAATCATGATATATGACACCTATTGGTATATGAGTCTAACATAGAGAATTTTGGCTGGCAAGTTGTTCTTTAGCCTCCTATGGAGTGTTCTCAATCCACTTCTCCTAATTAGCATATTTCTCTATCTTTGGTCTAGGTGTGTGTGCATATGCATTAGTTTTCTTTTCAACCCTTATCTTAGAAATGATTCCTAATGGGTCATAAGACTAGGTGAAGCTTGGTTTAAACTTCATCTGTTTCAGCAATTCATTCTTTTCCTTGTTTGTTGCTCTAGTGTTGACAATCTAGGGCCTAGCCTATGCTTTTAAATTAAACTGTGCTTTGTTTTTGCTTGACACAAAATGAATATCATCCATGTTAATATTTTTTCTGATATATTTAAGGTAAAATACTCTCAATGGTACAAACTTTGGAAATCTATAGGGAGGAAGTTCACACCCATAAATTCTAATCTCTGTGTAATTCTAGTATAAATACCGGTCCCCAACTTTAGCTACCTCTATGAGGTGCACAAAATTCCTGATTTCTGGTGAAATTCTCGGTATAGCATCATTTCTAAGAAGAGACAGATATGTGTGTAGAAAAAGATCCACAAAATCGTTGAATAAAAACTCTTATGAATTTTTTCTTGGTAAATAAGATTCCAATGGACAACTGATAATTTCCTTCCTTGCTCATCCAATTGTTGTAGTTGAAACTGTAATTTGTTTTCTTGATAATACAACATTAAATAAACCAAAATTGATTGGTGTTTAAAATCACCTTCAACTTTGAATTTCATAAATTACTCATGAAGGATATCTTACAAATATTGACGTTAATAAAAAAGTATTGAAGGATTTTCACCTGCTGAAAACCCTGACAAGAATCCTAATACTACTTAATCCATCCACTAGTCTCAATGATAACCCAATAGACACGTAACCATACAGATTACCTTCCTTGACATATAAGGAAAAATGGAGGCAGAGTAATGAGGGTTGCTTCTAGGTAATTCATAGTTTGCAGGTAAGAAACACTAAAATATATGGGCTCTTTGGAAAAAGGTAAGCTTCTGATATATTTCCATTAGGGTATCAGTTGAAAAGGGATGCAAAGAGCATTGAGGATTTACCTGAAGGGCCTGTCAAATACTCATTGGGGTGATTGAAAATAAAACTTGGTCATTTTGGGAAACAATTGCTTTATGGATGGGGAGGTATCTCAGATGACACTAGGTGACAAACTCAGGGAAAAAAGTGGTTTGAGGGAAGACAAAATTTGGCAAGAGGGAATCTCATATACCCAAATCATTATTGTTATCTAAAAAAATTTGGTTTTCCCAATTCCTAAGATTCTATAGGTTGAATTAATAATGAGTCTTGACTATCTTGTAATGTGCATCCACTAAGGGTAGCTTATCTAGATCAGGCACGGGAGGGATCATCAGATTTTCCTCATGTTTCTTCACCTTTTCCTTTCCCTTATGCGAACAAATTTTCAATTCCAAAGGAGAATTGAGGAACATAGTTACCTGGTATTTTTATGGCTGAAATTTGGAGAGGGAGACAACTTGAAAATGGTGTTGGAAATATTCAAAACACTTCAAGTTCACCGACACAATTCACATAACTGTCAAAAGGGAAAATTTCTAGGTTATTGAGAGATTCTTATAATGGGATTCACAAGGGTAGCAATGGAATCATTACCATTTTTAGGAGCATAGCATTAATTAGGAATCCATTCATTGGAGGGAGAGATAAAAGTATTGAATTTTTGTTTTGAATTGTAACGGTCACATGACCTGGAGGGGAGGTGACATGGATGGCGGCATGAACGATAAGTGGTGTGAGTAGATAACATAGGGGTGAACGGGCAAAGTAAGGCATGGGATGGCAGTTTTCAAGGCGAGGGGGTAGGAGTGGTAAGTGGAAATGGGAAGGTGTTAGGATTTTCTGTAGAAATAAAACATTTACCGAGAGGAATAATCATCATGAAAAAGAACTAGCAACAAAACATTAACATAAACACAGATGTTTATCCAAGAAAACCCCAAATCCAAGGAAAAACCCAACCAATGAAATTTCATTAAACATTGGCCAAAACCCTGGCCAATCCAGCAAAGTGAGCCTTCACCGCTCACCTCCATGCCTACATTACAATGAAGTATTTCCTACCTTTTATAGGCTCCATTACATGAAATACCATGGGTCGAAAACCATGGGTTCACAATACCATGTGCCTCAAAACCACTACTATTTACCCTAGTCAACATTGACTCTACCCCAAGTCATGTTTACCTAACAATTTTAAGAATTTACCGGAGAAATAATAAATTTACCAAGAGGAATAATAATCATGAACATAAACATAACCATCAACAAAACACATAAACATAAACACATATGTTTATCCGGGAAAACCCCAAATCTGGGGAAAAACTCAACCAATGAAATTTCATTAACCATTGGCCAAAACCCTGGCCAATCCGGCCAAGTGAGCCTTCATCGCTCACCTCCAGGCCTTACATTACAATGAAGTATTCCCAACCTTTTATAGGCTCCATTACATGCAATACCATGGGCTGAAAAACCATGGGTGCACAATACCATGTGCCCCAAAACCACTACTATTTACCCTAGTCAACATTGACTGTATCCCGAGTCAAGTTTACCTAACAATTCCCCCCTTAAACTTGACTTGGGGATTATTGACTAAATCTAGCCAAACCTGCTAAATGAGACAACCCCGCTCACTCTAGCTCTTCCCCCCTCAAATTTTTACCCAGGGTAATTGTTAACTTGACATCCCCCCTATCACCTAGGTCTAACCCAGACTTTACCAGTGATTACCCAGGGGTACGCATGCCATACTAGGTCTTACAACAGTATGTCCATTTACATGTAATAAAATTAACTCCATTATAATATATATATATATATATATATATATATATATATATATATATATATATATATATATATATATATTTATTTATTTATTTTATTTTATTTTATTTTATTTTATTTAATTTTTTTTTTGTTTCATTGTTGTTGTCTTTGTACATATGAAATCAATGTCCATATAAAAATAACCCATCTACCAGATTACATGGGTCACTAGCCTCTATAACCGCCAGTCCTCTAGGAATTCTCTTCAGATACATGGTTCATCAATTAATTAATCCATATACACATATCCTCTCTCCTCTCTCATTTTGAGAAGCTCTCTTAGCGTCGTGGCTTCCCTTATCCAAAGGTGGCGACTTCATCTCTATCACGATTACCTTTGGCATATGCTTCCTCAGATGCAACTGTAAAACAAAGTAAGACCCTTACCAGAACATCACCATCATTCTCATTAAAGATGATGTCCAACCGCTTTCTCCTTTGCCAACATTTTCTCATAACTCATAGGCTCATCCTCAAACCTATCATTCTCTGCTTCAAATAAATTCCTCATCATTCATCATCCTAGGGTCCCTCCGGGACTTGACACTAAGCATTAGATGCAACATATCATAGACCTTGGCCTTCCAGGGACCAACCATTTCAGTCCTGTCCTATCACCTCCAATTTACAAGTTTCGTTCGGGATTGATTATCAACAAGTGAATCACAACGAATTGGGCGCAGTCAAGCTCCACCCTTGCACATGCAAATTAGACATGGGATGGCCTTGGTCCAGGAACTTTAGGAAACTTGGCTATTTATACCCAGACAAAAGACGTGCCATGAGTCTATTTCTAAGGATCTCATTGCACGAGTGAACTGAGCTATTGTTACGCGGTATAGTCAGATGGCTAACTGTTGCGGTTTTCGGGTGAGTTCGTGCCTTTTTGGAAAGAGCTCCATAGTCCTTCACCCTGTTACCAGTTGTTAGAAAATTAAATATTACAGAGCAATGCAACACATAAAATATGTAGAAAATACAAGCACACAAAACACATAAAACCAGAGAGACACAGATATACGTGGTTCACCCAGTTTGGGCTACGTCCACCCCGAACAGCCAGTCCTTCCTTTCTATTATCCAGCAAAAAATGAAGAGACACAACCTACAACATATTTGCTATAATACCCTATGTTCTCTCTCAAAGTCTCCCTCTCTATTTCTCGCTCTGAGAATACATATACAATACACAGCTGCAATACAATACCCTCATAAAAGCGAGGGGTTGCCTTCTAGGGCAAAAAACCGTAAACTAAACATAACTTCTACCATCAGATCATTTGCCTAATGAACGGCCCAGATTGACTAGAAATTACTATACTTTTACAAGGCAATTTTAAATCTGTTTTTAGCTTCAGGGGCACTGCCCCCCGAAACCCTCCGCTAGGGGGGGTCTCCATAAAGTCGCTGCCGCCCCCCCTGGACCCCCCACGACAGCGATTAATTTACGGGTGGCATTGTCGCCCCATTTAAGATACAAGGGTCCAATGCTGTGATACAAAGTAAACAAGATAATCAGGCTCCACACCCAATAGAAGGAACCCCCCCGTTAACTCTCATAGGGTTGGGGGGGTCTGAAATTTGTCTCCCACCAAATGATCCGGGTGGGGAGAATCATCATCATTGATACATTCAATGGTGTTATGGTAAATGAAAAAAGGTCATTTCACATCACGTCAAAATTATTTTAAATCAAAATTTTAATAAAAAATTATTCGGTGACATTTAAACTGGCATGCCCTACGGGGTTTTATTTATTTTATTTTTACTTTTTTTCATTTTTTTCCCCTATATTTTATTTTTTCTATTCTTTTTCTAATTTTTCTTTATTTTTCTATTTTTTTCTTTCTTTTCCTATTTTTTCAAATGCTAAAAATAAATTTGAAATAAAGAAAACCATTTACAATATCCCATGGATAAAAATATAAATAATCAACAATTATTCACTATAATTTATAGGAATCTAACATATAGAACCATCAATTTTTAAAAGTTAACTTTTTTTCTAGTGTTATCTATTATTCAAGCATTGGCGTGTTTTGTTATTTAGTGCACCGTTTTTTTTTTTAAATCTGTGATGGTGCACCATGTTCTATTCGGCATGAGTGCTTGTATGGATAGTAAAGCACCGGTATGTTTGTATATTGTAGATTCACCGTCAAAAAAACATTTGCTAAAACTTTCTCCCACCCACCTCTGCTACAAACATATTTATGGGCTATTTAAATAGGGGCTTCCACAAAATTCTCCTCTAGAAGGTATTTTCCCTTGTAGTGTGAAAACTTCCAAGTAATAGGTCGAAGTGTCTGGAGTTGATCGAAAGTAACTTCGTATGCAAGCTCTAGAACTTGATGAGAGGACTCTCCATTGTCGGATATATGAGTTGGAATTGAACTTGGATGATTTTTTCCTTACACTAAAGCTTCTTTATGTTAATGTTGTGAATTATCAGTCATAAAAGGGCTTCCATCCTTCTAGTGCCACAATTTTTGATGGTGTTGGATGTCACCAACAATAAGGGGGTCTCCTCGATATGAATTCCAAATTAGACCTCACACCATTTGGAGTAGGAGGCCCAATCGGAAAGTATGGTAGGTTTCCATTATCTTAAATATTTTCCCTGGCTACAATAAACGACACAATAGAAACACATGTACTTTCAAGATAAGAAATTAAGTTAGCCTTGTGATGTATTTATTTATAAAGTGTATAATGGTTCCTTCACAAAACTGAAAAGAAAGTGAGTCTTTAAGAGAATCTTATTAGTACCATTATGATAAAGACACATTCACAATCTAAAAGAATCATTAGTAATATTTTGAAATATTTCACAAAGAAATAATGATCATGAAAACATAAGACACGAGATTCAACGATGCATACTAAAGCCAACAAAATAGTTCATTTTTATTAGTATGTGTTCACTTAAACATATACCACAAACAATGAAAGAACAGTTTCATAATCATTCACGACATATGCATGAAAAGTGTGCCATTTCTAGGAGCTTAAAATTATTGAGTGAAATTTCCAAGGTACACCATTACAATGATATAACACGTGCTCTAATAGTGGAATGTTAAGCAACTACTTGCTCCTCAAATGACTAATCTTCTCGCTTGTGCCTAGCTTGAAAATCCAAGGTGAAAAGTCCCTTGCTTGAGCTACGAGGGCATATATATAACAAATGAGGTGACTCTCGACCTCCCTTGTGACTATTGAGTTCCCCTCATGACTCCTATGATTTGATGTGACTTTACAAACTCTTATAAGACCTTTGAACTTCTACATGAATTTTCACATTCTATGTATGACCTTTGGTCTTCCATATTGTTTACATTTCTCATTTTTTTAAATTGCATAATCACATCCACAATTATGTGGAAAATATAATGACACATATGACTCTTGATCTGACACTTGGAGAATCCATGACTTGGAACTCATGAAATGGAATTAATTATGGAATTATTATGTAAATATTCTCTTCTTGTTGCTATTTTTTTATCTTCATAATAAGTCTCGCATGTGTCTCATATTGAATGATAGTGATTCTTCCTTGTGATCTTGATCTTCAATCTTTTTTCATAATCCAGTGTCCCTTCATCTTCTTGCTTGATTTTATTTTTTCTTTCCTGCTTCACAACTGTCTTCTCTCATGATCTCCTTGAGCATCATCATGTCATGTCAAGATACAATACCTAAGATAAAATTCACTCATGACAAGACGATGTTAGTCTGGAAATATCTTAGCATAACTTATTCATTCAATTCACTCATTGGATTTAGAACTAAGTGCAGGACTGAGGAGGAGGCTCAAGGATTATGCAGTGCACAGTTCTAGAAGGCAGTGATGGAAGTATGGTCACTGTGACTATGATGTGTGTAGTAGCTGAGAGAATGGTAGACTGAATTGCGGAGTTAAGGGAGATAGTGACATTTCAAGGTAGACCCTTTAAATTGATTGCGTTGTGCATATCTCAAGGAATACCGAGCCAAAATATTGTGTAATTGCATAGGTCATGGATACAGTGAGGGATAATAGTTGGTGAAGACTGTGCAATGTGGAGTGGAAGGCTGGTTGAGAAAGAATATTGTGTTGTTTTGAGGGGTAGGAGGCAAAAACCTGGCATTGTGATTGCACAATGTGTAGTCCTTGGAGGAAATTACTACATCTTCCGTAGTTCCAGGAGAAAATGGATGTTGACTAAGGCCTGAGAACGCAGTGCGCAGTTCAAGTAGGCATGCTTAAAGATGGTTGGTCGAGCAAAGGTTACTTCATAGATTGACTATGGGATCGGTGAGGTAGATATGCAACTAGAATATGAATTGAAAATGATAACACACTAAAAAATTATCAACCCCACAACAATGAAACACTTAACACCCAAAATCAACATGTACCCATTGAAATGACAACAAAATGACACTTACTTCCAAGTGCGAAATTTAGGATCCACTTTGTGACACAAGTGAAGACAACAAAAAAATAGTACACCCAACTTTGGGAAGGAATGTATGTATCTATGATATATAGGACCTATTAGCCTCCGCAATGTCCCAAGGCTAAGAAAGGATATCGACAAAGGTAACCTCAAACCAATCTTTCAGTTTGGTAGCTAGGCCTACCAAACCAGAGAAGGCTCTCTCTATGAAATCACAGCCAAAGGGTTTGACTGGATGAGGAGTAGATTTAAGTCTAGTTAGGTCACCGCTAGGGTTTTTAAAGTTTGATGTTTTTTCTACTGGATCAGGGATGAAAACCAAGTAGGCTAGGTTAAAGTATCAAAGGGTTACATCTGCAAATATAGAGAGGAGAAAGATAGAAATGCTTTAGTGATGGGCTTAGGATTTTGTCATTGTAATGTAGGGTTTGAAAATGAAGGATGATGTTAATGAGAAAGTGTCATGAATTCATTAAAACAGAAGGAAGAAAACATAAATTGATATTCCCAAACAAAACAGAGCTTATGAAGAATTCTGCTTATCAAAATTTTAGGAAGATCACTGAAGAAAGAAATGTATGGAAAGAGAACATGTATATCATTTTTAAAGACTATAACAGAGAAAATACAACATCAAAAACTCACTGCACATGAATTCCTAGATAATAGCTGCAATTGGTCCATTTAATTTCTGAATAAAATCTTAAGCAAAAGCTACAATAGTCTCCCCCTCTGATGTCCAACCATCAAAATGACTAAGAAATGCATACTTATGGACAAAAAAACCATTTCCCCTCTCTCAGGGTTCGAATCCTAGAGTGGAGGAGTAGTTCACAAGATTCCCTCACCTAAAACCTAAAGACTATGGAGGTTAACAAAACTCTCCTCAAGATAGAGAAACTGATACATTTGACCATGAAAGATATTTACAAGCATGTATCCACTTGATTATTACCTAACCAACATAATTACATATGATTACATCATCACAACTCAAAAAATGACAAATTACATCAGTGGAGGTCGAATCTAGACTGAGTCAACCAAGAAAAGTGACTTTCATGAAAAAACACAGCGAAATATCAGCAAAACGTAGTGTGCCAAGAGAAAACTCAACGAAATTGGTGCAAGAGGCTTTTGGAGGCCTCCCCGAGGTTCAAATCCTGATCTAAAAGATGTTGGATAAATGTCTTCATGTTGGCTACATGATATAATCCTCAAGCACTGAAAAATAATGCTCCTAGGCCCCCAAAAATACATTCTCCTAGAGGTACTCCAAAAACGCAACAAACTTTTCAAAAAGAGGGTAGAAAAGTGTTTTTTGAGTGGTTTTTGGCATTTTTCACCTACCAAAACTTGCTTACATGTCTCTCCCGGGGGCTAAGTTGATGTAGAATTCATGAGAAACCTGAATATGCAAACCATTTATCATTTGGAGGCCATCATCAAAAGCGCAACATGGGGCAAGCTACGTTTTTGTAGTAATTGTGTCAAAAATTGGCAAAAACTTAGAAATCTTCAAAAAAATTCAAAATCTCTCTAAATTTGCCCAAAATTTTTCCAAAATTGCTCCATGATGCCCTGAGATGGAATTATATGATATGAGGGAAGCATCAGCTGGCAAATCCAACCTACCCTTCTCTTCTTCGTTCATTAGGGTTTCTTTAATTTTTTCCTCCAATTGCTTGATTTTTGCCTAAGACACCTGATTTATTATGTAATAGTGCATGGCCATGTGTCTTTGAATTTTATTATTCTTATTAGCCCTCTTTAGGATTTTTTCCAAATGACCATTGACTCTATCAAGCCAATATTCCTTGTCCTGCTCAATGTCTGCCAATATGAGCTCATCCACTATCATTTGTGTCTTTGGCGAAGATGCCTCTCTTTGTTGTTGAAGTGCCCTTTTTAGGCCTCTAGTCCTTGGCCTCTTCCTTCCCACCTGCTCTTCATGCTCATCTGAATCATATATGTCAACTACCTCTTTTCCCTTTACATCCTCTTTGCTAACATCAACTTTATTCCTTTTCAAGAGTAGTTGATTTACCTTCAATTGCGTATTCTCCTGCTCTAGGAACAAAATCAAGAAATTGGCCTTGGACAAGCTATCCTTGAGTTCTCTGATCTTAGCATATTTATCCATGATGACCTGCTCTATTTTTCCGTTCTCCTCATCCACCTCCAAGTCTTCCATGTCCATTTCAAGATGGAAAGGCTCTGCATCTTGCAAAGGTGCCTCATGCTGTGGTGATGATCTCTATTCTGCTGATGTATGCTTGGCCCCTTCCACAATGTTTGGAGAAAACACAAGCCTCCTACCTCTCTGATATGTTTGGGTCACCTCAATATTAGGTACCTTCTTCTCTAAAATTCTACTAGATGAGCCAATATCCCTTTGCTTGTAAGGTGCTGAGTGGTGTTGTTGATGATGTACCTTGGCTAGTAGGCTGACTAGCAGGGGGTAAAAAGACATTGGGTTGAATGAATGTATCCCAATTAATGTTCTTATGTGTAAGCTAGTGCAATACAATGCTTTTGATGAGGGCATGGTGAAAAATTTTGCCTTGATTATCACTCTGTCTATGTTGCACTTTCTCTGCCATTTTATCCAAGCTCTTGTAAAGGTAGTAGGATAAGTTGAGAGGTTTTACCCCTGTGAAGTGCATGAGGAATTTGACATGATACTTGTACAATCTAGAAAATCTTCCCTCACATGTAAATTACTTCATAATGGCCCTCATCAATGGAGTAAACTTATCAAGTAGCTGACCAAAAGGAAAAAATTTCTTAACTGTATCTTTGTAGTGACCTTTGATGAAAGGTTTGCAATTCTGCACATCCAAATCTAGGCTCTTAAACTATTTTTCCCCACTGTTTGGGATCCATGTATCTATAGCTGTGGCCTCAATTTAAATTTTTCAACCCACCCCTGGAATTTTGACCTTATCTCTCCTAAGTTTAGTGGCAAACAAGCTTGTCAATTTGGCATGATATTTCACTTACTGAATTTTCTCACAAAACCCTAAACATCCTACATTCTGAGAACATTACTTGGCCAATAAAGAGGACATCAACTCATGAGTATTTAGTGGCTCAAACCTTGATATTTGACCTCCTTTTTTGTAATATTTCCTTTCTCCCTCCATGTTGAGAGTTTACAAGGCAAAACCCTAGTGGGAAAAAACATGGGGAGTAGGTGAGGGGATAGGATGAATTGATTAGGGTAAGGATATGAGGGTAGGAAAATTCAGGGAAGTAGATAGGGGTTCTAGGGAGCTTAGGGAAGTGGAAAGGGATGAATTGAGTGTAGGAATTAGCCTAGGTAAATTATACACAGTCCTATCCCTAAAATCTGCCAAAACGCAACATAGAGCTAGGGTTTGGATTTAGAGGTTAGGGAAATGGGAGTAGGAGAGTGTAAGGTTTTTGGGAAGGGTTTTTGACTGTGAGGAAGGGTATAGTGTATAAGGGATATGTATTTTTACTTGCAAACATGAAAAAAGAAGATTCACCCACCAAAACGGAGTGTGGGTACAAATGGAGGATTTTCACCACAAAATAAATGAGACAAATGTTGATAGGAGGTGTCAAAGGAATTGAATTACTTGTATAATTATGATGAAAACTTCAATTTCCCATCAAAACACTTGAAAACAAGTTTTATGGCTGAAGGAGTGAAAACGCAACGTAGTGGTGAAAACACAGTGTGGTTGCCTGAAAACGCAACATAGAAGCTGGAGACAGTGCCAATAACTTCTTTGGAGTGTCATTTGATGTTGAATGTGTTGAGGTAGTCTTTTTTGGTGAGTGATGTCTCTTTTCCAATGAAATGTGTGAGAGAAATCATTTTTATGGTCTTTTATAACTTGTGGAAATCAATTTCTTCATAATGGTGTGGTGGCCCACCACGTGCTTTTCACTTTTTCTTTGAAAACTATGCAGCTTTGGAACATTAGAACATATTACATCATAATTGAAATAAAATTAATTATGAATAAAAACTTTATGAGAAATTTCCCTATTACTACTCCTTCATTTGTTGGATTTATTAATGAAATGACAGATTTTGGTGACTTAAACCCTAATGACCTAATGGTGAAACTGAGCTGAATGGGGACCATGGTGGTATGAATAAGATGAAAATGGTGAATTTGGAGTGATGACTCATCCAAATGAGAGATGGAAATGAAAAACTCATGAAATTTTTTTAAAGGAGCAGTAATAGACCTAGACACATTATCCAGTGACCAAATTTTTATTTCAAGACCTACTAAAACCATAAAAAATTGACTTGACACCCTTACAAAAAAAATTTATGAGCACATTTGATCATTGGTGATAGACATAACTAACTTACACTAATAGAACCCATTCGTACCAAAGTTTCATTTCAAAGATGTGTTATAACTCTCTTTCACAATGTGTGACACTTCCCTCACCAAAAGACGACACTTAGATTTTCTTCACAAAGGGACTTGGAAACTTAGAGAACATCCATGGAATTTATTTTATTATTGGAAACAACAACTGACATGGTTAAAGGAGGCTCCAAATTTTGAATTTAGGAAAAAAATTGGAGGGTGTTGTAGCAGCGACAACAAAACCATGGGCCTTTGGGCTAATTATAATGAAAATAATTGTGTGGATGTTAGAAAGGGATTTGCACCTTAAGCATGAACGGGTCAACAACTGCTAAATAACTAAGAGCCCAAGTGGGGGAATATAGTTATATTTTGCAAAGATAAGGCCTTTGGGCTCATGGAACGAGTCTACAACATAATTTAAAGCCCTTTGGGGCTAACACAAAGCGATCATGGAGCCATTTATAATGAGTTAAAGCATGAAAGGGTCAGCAACTTGGTGTTTTATTAAAATGATTTGTGTCTATATTTAATTTCTCGGGACTTATTGTAATGGCTTAAGTATGAATGGGTCATTAGCATTAATCTTTGTGTTTATGCCAAAACACTAGTAGCACTAAAAAATTAATATATCAGGCATGAATGAGTTGGAAGCACCACCAGTGACATGGAAATATATAAGGGTAGGTTTAGAAGTTAGCTAAACTATGAGCTCATACATATTTAGAAAATCACTACTAAATCTTGTAAAATTACGGAATCACAAAAATTGATAGTTTAAGCTCATTTTTTCTTAGAACTTTACAAATTATGGTGTAGATTTGCAACTTCTCATGAAGGTTTAATCAAAATCACAAGACACAAACCTACTCTAATTCTCTGCGGAAGTTAATTCACAATTTAGAGAAAAAATTTCAAACATAATGCACATAATATTTTTCTTGGGGAAATAAATCTGCTAAAAACCCCAATGCTTGCTTGCATTAATCTGATGAATAGAGATGTATTAAAATTTCTTTTCTCAACTGAGAACAACCTGAAAGTGAATAACCTATCTCTCTGCTCACTGAGAAGCTCTGACCCAGACTTAGACAATTTCTACCTCTAACTGAGCCCCTATTTCCTTGTGCATTTCTTGAGAAATTAGGCCCCTATTATTTAGGAATTTCTTCAAAATATATTGCACAATTCCCAAGGTTGATCATCTGACTACATGCAACACCTATACACTCAATACTACTCTACAACTGATGTTACACTGCCTTGTAATCTCCACCATAGGCGGAGAACTCGAATTCTTGGCATGAACTAGCTATTTTGGGTTGATTGATCAGTTAACTAGATGATCACTGAGTTAGACTGAAGTCTCACTGCACAATTGATCGTCGACTAGTTCCTCCAACAATTGGAACTAGTTTAACTTAAAAAAAAATTGAGATAATTGAATTTGATTGCTACAAATTAGCAATCACACATGCTTAACTAAAATATAACTCCTCCAACTTGAATTTACTGAGTAAAATGGGTGACACAAGCCATGTCACACAAGTTAACTACATCCAAGTTTCCTACTAATGTGGAAATTTGAATTTTCTCAATTTAATCAAGGAAAAATAAAATTGAGAATTTCTTGTTGCATTTTTCAACACTCCCTCTCAACAAGAATGGGATTATCAACTACCCCTATCATGCACCTATGGAACTCTAACCTTCCTCTTGATAAGGCCTTTGTCAAAATGTCAACATATTGTTCTTCTATCCAAATGTATTGTAGAAACATTATCTTCCTATGCACACGATCTCGTATATGGTGATATTAGATATCTATATGCTTGTATCGATCGTGAAATACATGATTCTCAGAGAGCTTGGTGCAATTCTAATTATCACAATAGATCATAGTTCGATCCATCATCTGACCAAACAGTCCAACAAGTATCTTTCTCATCTAGATCGTCTCACATTTTTCTTGACTTGCATTCATGTATTCTTCTTCTGCTGAGTTGAGCGCCACATATCTCTGCTTCCTACTATACCAGGAAACAACTATGGACCAAACACTAAAAAATCCACCTGATGTACTATTTTATTCCGATGGACTCCCAGCCTAATATGCATCTGTGAATCCATATAGCTTCACTCCCTCTATCTGTTTGGACCATAGTCCAAACTAGGTAGGGCCTCTGAGGTACCGTTAAACATGATTTTCTTCCTTCCAAAATAATTTAGTTGGCCTAACCATAGCTTGTCTTAGTTTTTTGACTTCATAACACATAACTGGTCATTTTTTCACAAGATACATGAGTGAACCCAATATATTTTGGTTTTCTTCTAAGTTTACGAAACCCCAAATTAGAAGAAACCCAATATATTTCTGAGGTCCCATATATTTTGGTTTTATTATAAGTTTACGAAACCCCTGGGTTGAAAAATTAAATAATAGGGATTTAACATTCAATTAAATCACCCTATAATGGCTTTAATGAATGAGCTTGTAAAGGCTGAGCCATCCTCTTATGAGGAAGCAATAGAGAAACCTATATGGGTTGATGCAATGATGGAGGAATATGAATCCATTTTAAATAAAAATTCTTGGGGAGTGGTCCCAAGACCAACAGATAAATCAATAGTGGGTTCGAGATGGTTTTTCAAGGTGAATCAGGCAGTAGATGGAAGCATATATAAGTACAAGGCTAGATTTATGGATAAGGGGTACTCTCAAGGTGAGGGAATTGACTATGATGAGACCTTTGCTCCTATATAAAGGTACTCATCCATTAGATAAATTCTTGCTTTGGCCACACAAATGGGGTGGAAGATCCACTAGATCGATGTAAAAACAAAAGTTCTCAATGGGGTTATTGAGGAGGAGGTGTACATCGAGAAACCATAAGGTTTTGAGACATTTGATCGGGGGTCTCATGTGTGCAGATTCAAGAGAGAGTTTTATTGTCTCAAACAAACACCTCGTGCTTGGTACACCAAGATCAATAGCTATATAACTAGTTTGGGCTTCACCAAAAGTGAAGCGGTTGAAAACGTCTATCACATCTTGGTAGAAGGTAAATTTCTTATTATTATCTTATATGTTGATGATTTTATTTAACTGGTGATGAGAAGTTGACCATATCTTGCAAGGAGGACTTTGTAAGGAAATTTTAAATGAATTACATGGGTCTCATGCACTACTTCCTCGGGTTGGAAGTATGGAAAGGTGATGAGGAACTATCTTTCTTTCAAGTCAAGTATGAAAATGAGATATGTGAGTTTGGAAGAATATGTGAGTTGGAATGAAATGAAAATGTGTGATGATGTATGAAACGTGAATATGAATTGATGTCCCTTCCCCCCAACTAAAGGTGTTTTTTAATTTATGAAAATATTGGAAAGGGAGTGAGGAATTTTCCAAAATCACAATTTTAGTATTTTAAGGAATTGCATGACTAAAAATTAGAAAACAACATACCTTCACTTATCTTCAATGTGGATGAGTTGTGTTTACTGAAAAGTGTGGTTGTTGATGTTGGATCATGGAGTATGTAAACAAAGGAATTTTATTTGCTTCTTTTTTCTCTTTCTGTTGATGACAAGATTGTGATCTTTATTACTACTGTTACAAATTGATTCCTGTTGCAAAATGCTGAAATGATGCAGTCTTCAATTGTTACAAAAACCTGATGGTACAATTCTAGTCATGCGAATAAATGTGTTGATGTCGAGCATGAAGAGAATTCATTAGATTACTGTCCATTAATAAATGTTGTTAACCAATGCGAGGCAAAATCACCATTAATGTTAATGAGTGCCAAGGTACCCAAGTACATCTTGCGAAGTGTGAATAGATGAGCTGATGTCGAGCCACTTGCAAGATCCAGTGATCAAGGGACATTGGTGTATTCCCATGATTGTAAGAGACAGAACTTGTCATTAAGGCATACAAGCCTCAAGGTACTTGAAAGAGAATTCTAGCCTTGAACCTAGATAATGAGTTGCTATCAATAGGCCAAGACTTGTTAGAAGGGAGGCCTTAATGAATCCTCTGTCATCTAATGCGAGCATAAAACAATGATTTTGAAGGACTATGGATGAAATTTTTTGCAGTGGATCAAGTTTTAATAGAGAAAAAAAAATGAAATTAAATGAATCATCTTTGTAAGGGAGCTGAATGGTTTTATTGATGAGTTACAGGTTAATGAAAGAAAGGCAAGAAAATGATTGTGAAGGAAAATGAGATGAAGATTTTATTGACTGGATAAGTAGGAATGCAATGGTAAGACTGGTATCTGAGATGTTTTGAAATTGTATGATGGATCTGATTTATCATTATTTATCCAAAATCATGTGCTCATGCTTTGGATATTTCATCTTTGATGTTGCCCTGATCATGTTCTTTTGAAAGAAATGTGGTCTTTGAGAGACAATGTTTACTTATGATCATTTGTTTATCTTCCTAGAACCTGCAAAAACTTAGTACTTTTTCTGCAATGAAATGTAATATTATCAAAATAGAGATTTGATCAATCCATTTATTTATTACATTTACACAAAAAACTGAGAATTGGTACTAACAAAACAAATTCAAGAAATAAAACCAAATGAATTTTTACCTTTTTCGAAACTAGTGCCTTGTTACCTGTCATGTCTTGTCAACGATTTCTTCATTCATTTATTGTTTTGAATTCTGATGAAAATTTTCTCATTGTGTATATCTCTTCAAGATGTTTCCAATGACATTTGAATCGTCGAAAACCAATGTCGTATGAGAAAGTTATGCTTATTCGAAATTTTTGTGAAATAATGAAAATAGTCATGCATGAGTATGACATGGCAACATGGTGCTAATGTAAAAGATGAAGTAGGAAAATAAGATGGCATGTTGATCATGAATTTCTGATGAATTAAATACAAAGCTGCAGAATTGCACATTTCCTGCATCTAAAAATCTTGCGTGGACAGTTAGGTATACATAGCTATGCAAATAATCAATCCAATCTTCGAATTTAATAAATACCTTTTAAAGAAAAATAATCAAATTCCTAAATTTTTTATTGATGCAATAATCAAATTTTATTAAAAAGGAATTTTTTTTTTTAATTGCATTAAAAAAATAGAGAAATTTCCAAAATTTTATTACCTTCATATATTGATGCCATAGTCTTGTTTGTTTCTCTTGTCTGCAAAACTAAAAGAAATATGATGATCATGTATAGAATTGTTTGTTAAATTATGAAATGTATTTTTCCATTCAAAACAAATTAAAAAACAAATTGCAGACTTTTTTAAAATGTAGACTTTCAAATAAACGCTTGGTCATTTTCAAGTTATGCACTACCAACACGCCTCTCCCATTCTGGTAGAAGATTGACTTCGTACTTCTACATTAAAGTTTGAAATCTTCATCTTGAAGGGATACCATCTATGTTGCAACCCCTTCTGCACCATTTCTCACCCGCATGTACTTGTATGATGTGATTGTCATAAGAGTGTAAACCATGATTCTGGTAAAAATACAAATAGCTGACAACAACAATGTAAAATTTCCTGAAAAGGGTCAGATTTTCCAAGTTCCTAGTTGCCTTCCAATCAGTCTTGGATGCTTCATGGAGATTCTTGATCGAGTAAACAATTGGAAAAATTATTTCACTACAACAGATAATATCTATAAGAAAAAATGTATGCTCCCA
Source organism: Pinus albicaulis (assembly GCA_034641835.2). Classification (NCBI taxonomy): domain Eukaryota; kingdom Viridiplantae; phylum Streptophyta; class Pinopsida; order Pinales; family Pinaceae; genus Pinus; species Pinus albicaulis. The sequence goes on from CM076570.1 coordinate 1,133,467,904, forward strand.
TGTAAACCAATCTTTCGTAGAAGGTCTAGTCTCAGCGATAAATATTCTCATAATGTTAGCAAATACTTGCAATGGGATCACGATCATAAGAGAATTTTTTCTCCATTACATTTACCCCTATTTTTTTTCTGAAGTCATTAATGAAACTTACTGCTCCATGCTGGATGGAATTTGTACTTATGATGGCTGAAAAAAACCCATGTTGGCTCATTGTTGACTAATGTTGGCCATATTTGGCTACGTAAATGAACACTTAGCAGGAACAACTTTAATTTTAAGGCCCTAGAACCTTATCCACAATTCTAGATGGAAGCAACTTTGGCATTAAAAAATAAATTTGTAACAGAAATATGTAATTGTTGCTTTACTCAGGTAGTTTCATTTACTTGCAAAAAGGGAACGGAAATCTGGAAAATGTGATGGAGATCTTCTGTGATTGTGATTATATACAAAAATCTTCCATGGAGTCTTCGAGATTAACAATTGCAGGTTATGGTCATATAGTTTCATTTTTCCTTATTCAAGTTGTCATACTTATTGTAATATTGTTGAATGGTTGCACCGATGCAGCTGCAACAAATGATTTTTATGGTGCTCCCAGTACTAGAAATCGTTGATGGGCTTCATGGTGAGCATTATATTGGGTGACTGACTAAAACATATCTCATCTCCATGGTATGCATGCCATTTCTTCGTTCTTGTTCCTAAATCACTTACTGATAAACCCAAATCATATCTGATGGCAGCGATTTCATCAAATCACGAGCATCCCAACGAATTTATGGCCAAACACAGTCCAAATCATATCAGATAAATCCATCTCATGTCCTTGAAACTTCAATTCACACGCAATCTACCTCCTGTAGATCAGGGAAATCGGATCATGGACGTAACTAAAGCAGTGCATTTAATAAAAAAAACCCATTTTTTCACGCAATCTCGCAAATAAGGATCCAAAGAACCCCGAAAAACTCTCAAATAGTTACAAATTTGAGAAAATTTCTCACAAAGAATATAATTCACCTGTTATAAGAAAAACCTATGTTTTATTTTTTTTAGATTTGCTTCCACTTGGTCACAAAATGGGTTTTAAAATGTTAGGTCAAAATTGTTGCGTATTTGGCCTCTACTCTGGAAACAAAATCAATTGTTGTTGAATCAATTGGATATGGATCTATTCAAAGGTTTGAGCATTATGGTTTTGCCCTAGGAATGCAGAGGAAAAGCGAGGACGCAATTGTTGAGTTGATTTGGGAGCTTCCCCTAAAGGTTATTCAACTAGAGCAGGAGATGAAGCAACTTTAGAAGCTTCTACAATGAAAGATGTTACCACTAAGACTTCAATTGGGTTTTCATCCAATTCACCTTCAATGATAGGTATTTTTTGTGGCTCAGAAACTTCATAACCAACAATAGCTTCAGTTTCATTAGGATAAGCAGTTGCAAAATCTCTTTTCATTTTAGTAGTGGTAGGAGAAGATGGTTCTAGTGTTGGCTCAGGAAGAGGTGAAGCGGAATTCAAATGGGACTCATGATCACCACCATTCAACGAATCTTGAGCATCCGTAGATTTAATCTCAATCACACAGCCAGTGTAGTTTAGATACATTACACAGTTATAAATTTCCACCATCCCTGTAGCTATTTCTTGAATGATGCTTCGATTTCTTTGAGATGCGTCTTAAAAGAGGTGTTTTAAATGACCACAACCATAACCGGTTTCATGGAAGTATGGTTATTATAATAATCTCGTAAAGAGATAGAGATTGGACTCAATCAAACTGGATTTGTCGAAATGATTTGCAATATCTAAAGGCAGCAAGTAAACAATTTCCCAGGATTCATGAATTTTTTTTTATATGTTCCATTTTTAAAAAATTTATTTAAAATGATGAAAAAAAGAAAAATATATTTATTATTATTATTATTCATCAATTTTCCATGTATTTCGCCTCTTCATTCATTCTTCAGAACCTGTTAAATCATGGCAGTGGCTACAGAAACAAAATTTAGCTACAAAATTGCATGAATTATGTAGCTAAATAAAAATTTTATCCAATTTATTTATTTTTATTTTTTTAATTCTAACATAAAAATTATTTTTCTGGTCCTCCAGATCACACAAAGCAGAGGAGGAGAGCATACTCAAGATTTTCATTAATCGTTTTTTTTTTTTTTTTTTTTTTTTTTTTTTTTTTTTGATTCAGATAATAAAATGAAAAGAATCGATATCACACCTAAAATTGTTGCTCTTTAATATTTGCTTGTGCTCCTTGTTTACAATTGTTTGTTTTATTGCAAATTTTCCTGCCAAGGGTTAGTAAATGGGTGGCTCTTACTGCACCACAAAATTGTAGATATCCTAAAAATCACAAAAACTCGTTTTTATTTGTTAGTCCTATTCTATTGAAAAAGAAATGAAACATTCTCTAACATATAAGAGAATTTCCAATGCATCCATTTGCGTAACAAGATCATGAGTAAATTCATATCCAAGTTTGAAAAATAAACCCTAGTGAATTCTTGGACATGATCATGAAGATTTGATGTTAAAAATTGTAGCCTAATGACTAGTTGAGACCAAATTTGAATGTGATCTTTAGGTTTTTGATCTTCTTCAACTGTCATAGCACAACGCGCTTCAGATCTTGTTTTTGCAATTGGATTTTTATGGAGTTGTCTTTAGTGTGATTTTTTGAAGTTTTATGTGCCGGAATTTGGTGAAACATTTTGAAGTGAAATCTTGATCTAAGTTATTTAAACTGGTTTTTTGAGTGTATATATGGATTCAACAGCCTAAAGAACCCCTAGGACATTTTGATTGTGCAAGGTTACCCATCGAAGCTTGTGATTTCAATGAATTCCTACAGGATTTTAGAGAGAGAATTATACTAGAAAAATCCACAGAAAAAGCTTCCCAAAAAGTTGCACTAAAGACAACTCGATTTTTTTTTTTTTTTTTTTTTTTTTTTTTTTTTTTTTTTTTTTAATTTGGATTCAGAAAATAAAATGAAAAGAATCAATCTCTCACATGAAATTATTTCTCTTTAATCTTCGCTTATGCTCCTTGTTCACAATAGTTTATTTTATTGCAATTTTCCTGCCAAGGGTTAGTAAATGAGTGGTTCTTACTGCACTAAAAAAATTGCAAATTTATCTTAAAAATCACAAAAACTCATCTTTATTTGTTAGTCCTACTCTATTGAAAAAGAAATGAAACATTGTCTTAAGTATAAGAGAATTTCCAATGCATCTATTTGTATAACAATATCATGAGTAAACTCGTATCTAAGTTTGAAAAATAAACCCTAGTGAATTCTTGGACATGATTATGAAGATTTGATGTTAAAAATTGTAGCCTAATGACTAGTTGACACCAAATTTGAATGTGATCTTTAGGTTTTTGATCTTCTTCAACTGTCATAGCACAAAGCTATTCAAATCTTGTCGTTGCAATTGGGTTTTTATGGAGTTGTCTTTAGTGTGAATTTTTGGAGTTTCTGGTGCTAGAATCTGGCGGAAAAATTTGAGATGAAACCTTGATTTGTGTTATTTAAACTGGTTTTTTGAGTGTATATATGGATTCATCACCCTAAAAACCCCAAGGGCACTTTGATTATGCAAAGTTACCCATCAAGCTTGTGATTTCAATGAATTCCTACCGGATTTTAGAGAAATTATACTAGAAAAATCCACCGAAAAAGCTTCCAAAAAGTTGCACTAAAGACAACTCTGATTTTTATTGTGTTTTTGTTTTTGTTTGTTAATTTGGATTGAGAAATAAAATGAAAAGATCAATCTCTCACATGAAATTAATTTCTCTTTAATCTTCGCTTATGCTCCTTTGTTCTGATAGTTTATTTTATTGCAATTTTCTGCGAGGGTTAGTAAATGAGTGGTTCTTATTGCGCCTTAAAAATTGCAAATTTATCTTAAAAATCACAAAAACTCATCTTTATTTGTTAGTCCTACTCTATTGAAAAGTAAAACATTGTCTTAAGTATAAAGAATTTCCAATGCATCCATCTGCATAACAAGATCATTAGTAAACTCATATCCAAGTTTGAAAAAAAAACCCTAGTGAGTTCTTGGACATGATTATGAAGATTTGATGTTAAAAATTGTAGCCTAATGACTAGTTGAGACCAAATTTAAATGTGGTCTTTAGGTTTTTGATCTTCTTCAACTGTCATAGCACAAAGCTCGTCAAATCTTGTTATTGCAATTGGATTTTTATGGAGTTGTCTTTAGTGAGATTTTTTGGAGTTTCACTTGCCGTAATTCGGTGAAAAAATCTGAGGTAAAATCTTGGTTTCTGTTATTTAAACTAGTTTTTTTGACTACATAGATGGATTGAGCATCCTCAAAAACCCCTAAGGCACTTTGATTGTGCAAGATTACCAATTAAAATTCTTTTTTTAATAAATTCCTGCCAAATTTTAAAGAAATTACACCAGAAAAATCCCATAGAACAAGCTTCAAAGGTGCACTAAAGACAACTCGATTTTTATTGTGTTTTTTGTTTAAATTTGGATTCGAGAGAAAATAAAATGAAAAGAATCAATCTCTCACATGAAATTATTTCTCTTTAATCTTCGCTTATGCTCCTTGTTCACAATAGTTTATTTTATTGCAATTTTCTGCCCGAGGGTTGGTAAATGAGTGGTTCTTCTTGCACTAAAAAAATTGCAAATTTATCTTAAAAATCACAAAAACTCATCTTTATTTGTTAGTCCTACTCTATTGAAAAAGAAATGAAACATTGTCTTAAGTATAAAGAATTTCAATGCATCTATTTGTATAACAATATCATGGAGAATAGCTTCATTATCTAAGTTTGAAAAAATAAACCCTAGTGAATTCTTGGACATGATTATGAAGATTTGATGTTAAAAATTGTAGCCTAATGACTAGTTGACACCAAATTTGAATGTGATCTTTAGGTTTTTGATCTTCTTCAACTGTCATAGCACAAAGCTATTCAAATCTTGTCGTTGCAATTGGGTTTTTATGGAGTTGTCTTTAGTGTGAATTTTTGGAGTTTCTGGTGCTAGAATCTGGCGGAAAAATTTGAGATGAAACCTTGATTTTTGTTATTTAAACTGGTTTTTTGAGTGTATATATGGATTCATCACCCTAAAAACCCCAAGGGCACTTTGATTATGCAAAGTTACCCATCAAGCTTGTGATTTCAATGAATTCCTACCGGATTTTAGAGAAATTATACTAGAAAAATCCACCGAAAAAGCTTCCAAAAAGTTGCACTAAAGACAACTCTGATTTTTATTGTGTTTTTGTTTTTGTTTTTTTTTTTTTTTTTTTTTAGTGAATCAGGGCTTTTGATCTGTGGATGTTTTGTTTTATTTCTATGTTTTCTATATGCAAATGCAAAATAAACTTAAATGAAAATGTCTAAATGCAGTTAACCCTAAATGAAAATGACCGTAAATGAAAAATGATTCCTAAATAATCCTCCTAACTTAACTACATCATTTTTCTTCCCCGGAAACAACGCCAAAAATGTAGGGCGATTTAATTGTATGTTAAATTCCTATTATTTGATTTGTCAATCCGGGGGTTTCGTAAACTTAGAGGAAAACCAAAATATATGGGACCTTAGATGAAACTATAGTAGAAATTTTTTTAGGATGGAAAGAAAGAAGGGAAATGCATATTACAAATATAACTAAAGAAAATTGCAAAAGAAATCGTATGCAAGAAAACTGAATTAGATTATAGGGGTGGAAGTTAAATTTTAAGTGTGGAATAAATGAATTCCATGGAATTTCTAAAAACTTGTAAAAAAATCTTTGAACAACTATAAAAAGCAAACTATGATGTTCTATAAAGAGGGTAAACCTAGAACAACTATTGATTTAGTTATCAAGCAAGCGAACTAGTAAACAAGCAATTTAATGATAACTAAAGTGAAAATATATTAGAAGAAAACTATGATAATATAGGAAGCTATAAACTAATCTAGAAAGTAGTAAACTAATCTAGAAAGTAGTAAATAGCTACTAGTGATTTAGTTGTCAAGCAAGCAAACTAAGATAGCCAGTAAGCAAGCAATTTAATGACAATCAAATCAAATCTAGGAAATGAAATCACACTTGCAAAAATTAAATCACACTTGCAGAAAGTAAAGCACACTTGCGTGAAAGGAAATAACAGAAATAAAACTATGTTACAAATGTATGTGAATTGTGGTTGATGGGGATCTATCCATTCCTCAATGAGCACACACGAACAATTGTCACATCTCAAGAATCAAACAACACTCATACCTCATGATTTGGAGAAAATGATATTACTCATGCTAAATGAATAATCATAAATCTAATGCTAATGAATAATTGACAACTTGTTAGCTTCCTTTGAAGGATGCTCCTCTTATTTATACATGAATTAGGGATATCTCCTCAATAAATGTAAATCCCTTAAATATCTACTAGATCCATACTTGTCTCAACTTATCCCTAAATACTAGATACAAATCCCATGACACATCAAGATATCCATGATATTTCTCCTTGGAATATGGTCCACCTCTTGAGTTGAAATTCGAAATTGTGCTTGTGAGGCCAAGTAAGACCCTTCTATAACCTCCAAATAAGCCTACACATGTCACAGAAATCATAACACATATATAGATATTTGAAAATTTCATGTTAATTTCCTAGTTTTAATCATAAGTTCACTTAAAAATACATAAAATAAATAAATTTGGAAAATGATTACTCTAACCCATATGATCATGAAGATGCTTACTTAATGTGGGGTTTTAGGATAGATATTTATGAAATGAGGGCTAAATGGTTATGAAATGCTGGAAATATGGATGAAGACAGAAGATAATTTTGAGACTCAACAACCATGTAGCCAGTGTATTGTTCAAGTGACCTCCTCTACCTGCGCAAATTTGAAGGAGATCCCACATCCTCCCTCGCATCCTGCACAAGTCTATAACTTCCTTGGTTATTTTCCTATGTTATCTAGATGGTTCTTCTTGAGTGGGTGTCTCCACTCTTTGTTCCTCAATTTGTGGTCGATCCACAACTTCTTGAGGCTCCTCCTTTGGAGCTAAAATCTCCTCTTCTGGTGGGATCTGAAGCTCCCTCTCAAGAGAGTATCACATTGCTTTCTCCTCATCAAAATTTACATCCCTTTGCACAACTATCATTCTGAGGGATGGAAAATACACACGGTAGTTATGGGGATTTTATATGTAACCCACAAATGCCCCCAGTTATGTCATTGGCTTATGTTGGGAAAAATACTGAGAGGGGAGGGTGAATCAATATTTAGAGCTTACTAAAAAGATTTTAACTTTTTCTTTACAGAATTCAATACATGGCTTTATTGAACCCAACTCGTTTATACACGTGCATATAATGAAAGAAACTAGCGTATACTGATATAATTTTGCAAATTATAAAACCTTTTCAGAAACAATATTTAACTCAATTTACCAGTCATGCATCTGTTAGATAATCAGTGAATGTGTGCAGTAACAATAGTATAAATCATAACACAAGAGAAACACACATGAACACCAATATTTCAGGTGGAAACCCAATTTGGGAGAAAACCACCATTGTTGTCATCTTTGTCTTCAATATTTATTATATGGAAAACTGTTTACAATATTGTACTAATGCAGACTCATATCAATACGCAGGCATCTACCTACAGAAGGCTACAACCTTCTCTCGTTTTCCAGCTACTACTGGAAGGGAGCTATAACCCCCTAATCTCATTTTCCAGCCACTACTGGAAGGGAGCTTCAACCCCCTGATCAGAACACCAGCTTTTACTAGCAGGAAGCTTCTACTTCCTTACTGAAGGCTTCAACCCTCAGAACCACTATAGACCATGTTTCATCAATTTTCATACTAGATCAAACAGAATCAACACAACTCTTCATAAACATCAACAACCATAAATTTTACCCAAAACTTCAATCGGAACAGTGATACCACTATAACCAAAGCTCAGAAATAACCCAGACTTAAGAATAGATATTCAGGTACAAACTCAACCCTGAACTTTCATTAACTTGAAATGCATACACTACGTTTCTTCATGGAACCCGCATGTATACATGCTTTCCTTCACACCAACCTGCATATAGCTCTATAGAAACTGGTTTTCAGAATGTAATCAGTCTTAGATCCAGATCCAAATTTGAGGCTTTCAGTCAGATATCTTTAGAAATGCAGAACCCTTCATCAGTTAGTCACCTTCAACCATGTTTATTCTCTCATTGATCATATTTTTACATAAAAAACTTAGCAGCATATATAGTATTCAAACACCCTAGATCTACAAGAAGACTTCATTGACAGATAACAGAAATAACCAGAAAAACCTCTGCAACAAGCTTCAGAAAATCCCAACTTTCATATGCGCTTTTGCTAAGATGAAGCCAAGTATATACACGCTTTTTCAAAGACGAAGCTGCGTATATACGCACTTTCACCACAACGAACTAGCTTATAGTTCTGTAAATATGAATTTTTCAGAATGTATCGAATCTATATAGTTCTGTAAATATGAATTTTGCAGAATGTATCGAATCTATAGGACTTACCTAGATTTCTTCACTTTACTTCAGCAAGCATGCGCCAGATCACAGATATAATCATTTCTTCAATAAATCATGCATGTACATAAGCAATTCAGATCTAAAGATCTTGATCCATCATTTTATCCAAGGGTGCATCATAACTTCTGATTTATCAATAAGAACAGATTTCATCCCATGCAGATATACCTCAGAAAAATATTTAGTAACAACCCTTACAAAATGCACACTTTGCACTATGATCTTCTTCTCCTTATATAGATTTATATTTTACCAATACCATGAGTCAAAACCACACAACATCCTATGGTATTCTTGGATAGAATAAAATAGACAACTCAACATTCAATACTATGGGCTAATACCATGGTAATGTCCCTTGGTATCAAACCTTTTGGAGCGCAAAAGGCATACGCGACTTGGAACTTACTTATCCGCGTGCATATCCGACTTGGCCTTTACAAACCCACGCATAGATCCTGAAATATCAAAAATATCCAATCTTCTGCTGGTCATTACACAACTCTTTTGATAGAATATTGAGCTTCTCTAGGAAGACATGTACATCATCCTTTGCCAGAGAGTTGCCATCAAGGACAACATTAGAACATAGGAAACATTTTGCCAGCAATCTCTCCCTTTGGACTTGATGTCAACCATGATGGTGTTTGATCAAGCATAACCTTTATTCAAACACCAAAATACTCTCCTCCTTTGACATCAAGAGAAAAGGGAAAATCAAATATCAAAACAAAGTTTTTTTCTGTCTTTGCAGTTATGATGTGCACTAAATTGACCATGTTCCCCCTGAGTGCATGTTGAAACTTCAGACATATTTTCAATGAAGTACATGACTCAATAACCTCTATCACCAAGGGTTCATACTTACAACAATGAACCAACCAAGTGGAATTAAATAATAGACTCAACTACCCAACTAAGTGGGTTTACAAGTTGGAGCAAGTTCTTTCATGACTGAATATAAGAGTTTTACATCACTGGTCTCAACATGACCTTTTCAATAAATTACAGATATAACTCGAAGAATCTCAAACAGGGAATCATAACAGAAATCAATCAGAATGCCAACAATGCATCCTTTTTTAACAAGGCATGTGCTCCCCCTAAGCTTGTGCATCCTGAACATCTTCAACAACCAATTCATCAAAGCAACTTCATCAAAGCGATAAATATCAGAGAATGATACAGAAAGATGAATATTGAATCAAAATAGAGATTACCCAACAGCCTCATATCTGTTCTGAATGCTGACCCAGAGAATTGTTGTCAGCAAAAACTCATACGCAGTTTTATGCACAGTAACTTGTGTCTCTACACGATTCGCCTTTATAGAACCCACGTACCGAAATTTAATCTTCTAAAACTAATCAGACTTGATCAAAGGCAGAAACAACTCCTAGCTTCTGTCTGAGATATTCGAACGCTTCCCTAGGAAGAGGTTTAGTAAATATATCAGCAACTTGTTCTTTGGAGGACACATACTCCAACTTAACCTTTTGTTCAAGCACTTATTCATGTAGGAAGTGATACTCGATAGGAATGTGCTTGGTCTTGGAATGCATAACAGGATTCTTTGAGATACTAATGGCACTTGTATTATCACATAAGATGGAGATGGGAGGTGAACTTTTGATTTGAATGTCTTGTAGGGTCTGCATCATCCATAGAATTTGTGTGCAACATGATGTTGCAGCCACATATTCTGCTTCCGTTGTAGATAAGGAAATAGAACTTTGTTTCTTGCTGAACCAAGATACTAATCAGGGCCCCATATAGAATGCACCACCACTAGTGCTTTTTCGATCATCAACATTTCCAGCCCAATCTACATCCGTGTAAGCATGAAGAGTGAGATCAACATTCTTTGGATACCATATACCATAGTCTTGATTCCCTTGTAGATATTTGAATATTCTTTTACATCCTGAAGGTGAGACTCTTTTGGATTAGCTTGGAATCGTCCAACAATCCCAACTGCATGCATAATGTCTTGTCCTATTTAGGTTAGATAAAGCAAGCTTCCAATCATGGATCTATATTCTGGTTGATTCACCATGGGAGAATCATCATGAGAACTGAGGTTACATCTAGTTACCATTGGTGTACTCACAGGTCTGCAGTCTTCCATCCCATAATTCTTCAGAATTTTCTTAAGATATTTTTCCTGCGATAAAAATATGCCATTTGTTGCTTGTTTCACTTGTAAGCCAAGAAAAAATGTTAGTTCCCCAAGAAAAGACATTTCAAATTCTTGTTGCATGACAGAAGAAAATTTATGACTCATGGACTCTTCATTACTTCCAAAAATGATGTCATCAACATATACAACTACAATCAATAGTTTATCATTCTCAATTTTTGTGTACAAGTTACTATCAGTAGATCCCTTTGAAAAACCTTGTTGATGAAGATATTTGTCAAGACGATAGTACCATGCCCTTGGAGCTTGTTTGAGACCATATAAAGCTTTTTTAAGTTTGCAAACAAGTTTTTCATCATTTCCCAAAATGAATCCTTCTGGTTGTTCTATATAAACTTCTTCTTCTAGATCACCATTGAGGAAAGCAGACTTAACATCCGTTTGATAAACTTTGAATTGTTGAAAGCTTGAAAAGGCAAGAAACATTCTTATGGCTTCAAGTCTAGCTACAGGAGCAAATGTTTCTTCAAATTCTATATCTTCTTGTTGAGCATACCCTTTACAAACAAGTCTAGCTTTGTTTCTAATAACATCTCCATTTCCATTTAACTCGTTTTTAAATATCCATTTTGTTCCAACAACATTTTTATCTTGAGGTCTTGAAACCAATTCCCAAGTATGATTCTTTTCAATTTGATCAAGTTCTTCATTCATGGCTTGAATCCCACATTCATCTTTACTAGCTTAATTTACATTTTGTGGTTCAATAGCAGATAATAATGCTAGATAGCTAGGGGATCCTACAAGAGTTCTTCTTGTTTGGACACCTGATCCTTTTTCTCCTAAAATTTGAGATTCTGGATGATTCTTTTGAACTTACCTGGATGGAACCTTTTCAGATAGAACTTCTTCTAGAGCTTCATTGGGTTCACCTTCCATGTTGTTGCTATTTGATGTAAGAGGATATACATCATCATCATCTTCAGTTGTTGTTGGTATTTCCCTTTTTGGAGCTGAGAGAGACTCATCAATTACAACATCAATACATTCAAAAATATTTTGAAGTCTTTTATTGTGACATTTATATGCTTTACTTCTAGAATAATAGCCAAGAAATATTCCTTCATCTGCTCTAGGTTCAAACTTACCAAGTTTTTCATCATTGTTCTTGATAAAGCATTTTCTTCCAAAAACTCTAAATTTTTTTACAGTTGGAAGATTACCATACCAGAGCTCATATAGAGTTTTATCATTGTTCAGACGAACATGAGCCTTCTTAAGAATATTTACTGCGGTATGTGCTGCTTCTCCCCAAAATGTATCAGGTGTTCCAGAATCATCAAGCATAGCGCGAGCCATTTGTTAAACTATTATATTCGTTCTTTCTTCCACGCCATTTTTTTGTGGGGTTCCAGCTACAGAAAACTTTCTTTTTATGCCATGTTATTCACATAAATCAAAGAATTCATCTGATATATATTCCTGTCCTCGGTTAGATCTAAAACATTTGATTTTTAGATCTAATTCATTTTCAACCAGGGCTTGAAGATCTGAAATTTTTCAAGTGCTTCATGTTTGTGTTTTATTAACCCAATCCAACACATTCTAGAGAAGTCATCAATAAATAGAATATAGTATTGTTCTCCATGGGGTGAATTTTTCCTCATAGGTCCACATACGTCAGTATGTATGAGTTCAAGAGGCTTACTTGCTGATCCTTCTTTGGCATTGAATTGTACTCTGGTTTTCTTACCAAATTGGAAAGATTTGCATATGGTACTTTCAGGTAGAGTGATGCTGGGAAGATCACGAACCGCCTTGAGTCTGCTCGATTTGTTGATTTGAGAGAAAATCAAATGCCCCAATCTTCTGTGCCATAACCAATTTTCTGAAGACTTACCCAAGTAACATTTTTATTTTCAACCTTTCAATACACACAGATTGCTTGATGTTCTAGTTCCTTTTATTACCGTTTTTCCTGTGTCAAGTTCACGTACCACACATTCTTTTGAACTAAAAACAACTTCATTTCCTTGATCAGACATTTGACTCACACTTAACAGGTTATGTTTTAATCCATCCACATACATAACATTGTTAGCTTTTACTTTTTTCTTTATAAAAACAAAACCTTTTCCTTTAATGACACCAGGAGTATCATTTCCAAAGGTAACATTATTTTCTCTTTCTAGAGCATTGTAGGCAAGGAGTTTATTTCTATCACCTATCATGTGCTTTGAGCATCCGCTATCAATGTACCATTGATTTTCTTCCCCTTCTACGAATAAGGCTATGCCACAATTCTCAACCTGTAAGTCCTTCTTTCTCCATACCTTGGAATTTGAAGGTACATGCTCTTTTGGTTGAAGTTTTCTCCTGTATTCAGATTCTCCATGACCAAAGTTATAGCAATAAGCACATTCAATTTCATTTTGAAGAGGAGAAAAGTTGTTATAAGTATCCTTCTTTATTCGAGTCTCATTTCTTTTCTTTCTTGCTTCTCTGGTCATGATGGTTTTGTGAATCACATTGAACAGCTTTATGACCAAAATTATGACATGAGAAACATTTCCCATTAAATAAGAAATCTATACTATCGTGAAACCTTATATTTGTGTTTGCCTGCTGATTGGTATTTCTCTGATTGATATTTCTGCTATTGTTATTTGTATTGAAGTGGTCATGCTTTACCTGTGAATTTTCTCTGTTCTCTTGCTGAGTGACGGAATGTTGTAGGTTGGCTTTAGCTACATATAGATAGCTTGGTGGTGATTCTTTATAGTATCTATGGCAATTTTGTTTTCTTCCAAACATATTTTGAGTTGATTAATTTCTTCAGGAAAATCATTTTCTTCTAGAGCATCCATAAAGTTATCTTTAGCCTCACTAGAGTCTTTTTCAAAAGCCATGAGTAGTCTAACATCTTGATTAGATACTCCTTCACTATTTAATAACCCATACCTATCTTCATGAGTACAATAGATTTTTCTATGGATAAACCGATTTTTATTTCCTTTTGCCGCTTCCTTTCTTTTTTCATGTTTTTCTTTATGGGGACACTTAGCAGCATAGTGACCAACTCTTACACAAGAAAAACATTTAAAAGGAAGCTTACCTCTAAACCTTCTAGTGCCAATTTTTAGCTTCTTTACAAAATTTATCTCTTCTTCTTCTAAAACATACCCTGATCCTTCTTGTTCTTCTACATCTTTTCCTTTTGCAGCAGCTCTAAATAAAACTTCTTTGACTTCAGATGGAACTCCTTTTCTCATTTCACAAGAAGTCAAAATACCATGAAGTTGAACAATAGTAAGATTTTGTAGATCTTGCTTCTCTTCAATAGCAGACACTTTTGACTTGAATTTGGGAGTTAGAGATCTTAAAACCTTTTCTACCAGAGTAGTGTCAGTTATGGTTTCACCCAGATTTCTCATACGATTTACAATATCATCTAGACGTAAAAAGAAACATGTAATGATTTCCTCATTATGCATCCTAAGATTGTATATTTCAGATTTCTGTGGTGTGAGATTAGAGTTTTTGGGTTCGGAATCTCCACAGTTGTCATTTTTGCATCTATGTGCATCTATAAATTTGTATCCTCCAGATCACTAAAAAAGTCTCTATACCCTCTCATGTGGAACGATGCACTTGATTCCAAGTACCACACGCTCCCCATCACTGTGTTGATCATGCATGCGATAAGGGTAAAGTTAAGCTTGAACTACGAAGCTAAGGCTTCACCTGCTGCTCCTCCTAAGGTATTATTTATTTCTTTTTCTGTGGACACTTAATGGCATAGTTCTCGAATTCGTGATAACGGAAATATTTAATTTTGGGAAAATATTTCTTCTTGCAACCTTGGCTAGATTCTAGTTTGGTTTGAGATTTATTCCCTTTTTCTTTCTTTCCCTTTCCAACCAAGGTAATTTTTTCTTCATCCTTACCCTTCGATGAAGTCCCATCTCTAGTATTCTACCTTATTTCCTCCTGTACAAAATTAGACCATAAGTGTTCCCAATTTGGTAGTTTCTCTCTCTTGTTCACTAAATCTTTATAGTTATGCCATCCCTTGGGAAGGCCCATAAGGGCTAGGCTTACCAAGTCATCCTCTGAGGAAGTAACTCCAAATCTAGCAATCTCATAATGAACTTGTGTGAACCTACTCAAAAACTACGAGATAGTATCATTCTTTTGCATCTTTATATTTCGAAGTGTACCCTTGAGCGCCAATTTCCTATGGTCGCTACTATTTTGGAATAGTTCAATCAGTGATTTCCAAATTGCATACATATTTTATTTCCCATGGATATTGGTGACAATGTCGTCTCGAACTCCCTCTAGTAATATTATCCTCACCTTGGCTACGTATTTTGTTAGATCCCTATATTACTAGTATAGTCCCTTATTGTTGTTAGTGTAACCCCCTTCTTGTTATTATTGTACCCCTGCAACCCCCATATTGTTATTATTCTGCCCTTAAATTATTATTGTTAGGTGGGCTAGCATTACATTGTGGCCCCATGGACTCCTATATATAGAAAGGAGATTTTGTAATTTGAATCATCGAAGAATTGTTTATTTATGTAATGTATTGGAGGTTTCCCCCTTGAAGTGGCTTATTTCTAAGGCATTGATATCTCTTTTCTTCTATTTTGGAGCTAGTTTCACAACATTTGGTATCAGAGCTTTGGATTATAGGGTTTCGCTGCTCTATACAGGTCATAATGGAATTTTCGCTATAACTTTTTTTCTACGAAGGTTCAGAAGCTGAAATTTTTAGGGTGCAAAGCATAAATCCTAGGGGACATCGACAAAAAATTTCAGATCTTCGTTCCCAATATTTTCAGAGATATGATCTGTGGAAGGTAGGGCTTTTTGCAGGCTCCTAAATTTTACTTAAACATGTCATCGCGGAATTTTCGCTATAACTATTTTTCTACGAAGGTTCAAAATATGAAATTTTTAGAGCACGAAGCGAAGATCCTGAGCAAAATCATCGCAAAATTTCAGAGCTTGTTTCGCAATATTTGCAGAGATATGATCTGTGGAAGTTAGGTCTTTTTCAGGCTCCCTAATTTCATCTCAAAGAGGTGATCGTGGGAAAATATTCATAACTCTCTCTCTGAGCATAGAATTAGAATTCTATAAAAATTGGCTGGAAGTGCACGAAGTTTAGTTTCTTTTCTATAAATTTCAGAGCCAAAGGAGCAAAAATTTATACGTGGCAAGTCTTACAAGTTCGCTCTACTGATCCAGTCCATAATTAGGTCATTGTGGGACATTGGACATAACTTTGCCTTGAAGAATCCAAATCAAGTCAGACTTGTGGCATTTGAAAGAAGCTCTAGAGGACTAATACATGGCCAAATTTCAAATATTGAGGATCTTCAATTATAGAGATAATTCAATTTCAATATAGAGCTCTACAAAAACAAGTAAAAGGTGTGTATTTGTTTTCCGAATTGCATAAGTCTTGTTTGAAGAATCAAGTTGAATTGATTCCAACGGCATATTGTAGAATAGATATCAGTATTGGTTTCTAAAATGGCCCCTAAAAATAATTTAACACCCATTAAGCCTTTAGAAGGCTCTACTATGACTCATGAAGATGAAGAATGGCAACATGACATATCAAAATTACAAGAGCAAGTGCAACAAATTTCGCTCTCGCAAAGAACAACAAAAAATGAAATGGAAGTTTTGAAGAAAGGTGTGGAAACTAAGATGGATGGTTTGAAGAAATAATGAAGAGGTGGAATCATTGCTTTGTGTTAGTATGAATCCTTTGTCGAAGTGTACGAAAAAGGACCACTTTAGCTACGCATAACTAATAGCCCTAACAACAAAAGTGGCTGCCAATATTTTCAGATCTGCGATTAGTTGAACAAGAAAAGAGCTGCAAAAACCAGATCTATGCATGGAAAGACATTAAGCAGGAAAAATAAGGGTTTGTTCCATATACCAATAGACAAGACAAGAACAATTTTTGAAAGAATTTTTGTATTAATTGGCACCGAGGAACAAGAAGGGATTCAATTCTCTCTTTGGGATGTGGGTTCTTTTGGAAGTCCCTAAAGACTTCCGCATCTAAGATTTTCCTCTGTTTGTTGGTGCGAAGAAACTTTGGGCAAAGAATAGAGCTCAATGGGAGCTCACACAGCAAATGATGGAAAAATGTGACTAAGTGTATAGATCCAGAGTGATCTAATAGGCAACAAAAGGTGAAGAATGGTAGGAAAAACCCTCCTATTTATAACAAAATATTTGGTCATTCTAGATCTTGGTGCATGATTAAAATAATGTTAACCAAATCTAGATCCACCTTTTATGGAATATTTTATTATATTTGTTGGAGGGAAAAAGTATTTGACTTGGGTCAAATCCCTTTATTTGTCAAAAATAAATAAATAAATGATTTATTTATCTTTTTAAGGAAGCGGTTAGAGGATAATCAAATAAATAATGATTTATTTAATTATTTGTGGGTGATTTGGTCATATTTAACAAGGAATATTATCTAAATAAGATTTAAATAATTATTCCTAGAAAATAATAAGATAAATAAAGGTTTATCTAATTAATTTCTTTGTTTTTTGGTTAAATATGACTAGGAATAATAATTAAATTATGGTTTAATTAATTATTCCATGAGGAAAATTAAACAAAATAGGTTTGTTTAATATTTCCTTTTGGGGTTTCCTGTTTAGACCATAAACAACCTAATAAATTTGGTTTATTAAGTTATTTTACATAGTGAAAGAAATTTTACTTAGGGTAACATTGGTCTCACATGGTGTACTTGGGTCCATCTAATGATAATAGGTTAGATGACCAAAGAATGGTGTAACAGATTGCCCCCCAACGTACGAGGGTTAGGATCAAATCGTATGACCGAAGTACGTTGTAAGAACTCAATCACGAGATATCAAAAGGGAAGTGAGAGAGAGAAGTGTAAGTGTAGATTGTGTAAAAATAAGAACTAGATCGAGACGAGACCTCTCACAGGTGCAATGCCTTATGACAGGCACTCATTGTATACACATGAGGCATACCTATGCCCGCCGAGACAAAGTATAAAAGAATAGTGTGTCCAGTAAACAAGGGACCGAACCATAAAGTACAGCTGGCATAATCATGAGCCAGATAAAAATACAATGAGGAATCCCATATACATGCTGTGCCTGGGATAACAGCCAGGACTTGTACAATAATATCTGAGTACATGAGATACAAATACAACCCAAATGCCCCCTGTAAATGGGGAAGGGCTCAAAAAATCTGACTGATACATGCAAATCAAAGAGGCGCTGCAAGTGGCTAAGGCCAACATCATCAAATATCTGGAGCTGCATCGAAGGCTGCAAGGAGGAGGTCATCCGGGCATGTGGGGGGCTACCTGCAGGGCCACCCCCTCATGAGGGTTGAGACATCTCACACACACCGGGGAATCATCAAGAGCTGCTGCTGTATCACTGAACCATCAAGTATACAGATCTCGGTCATGCTGAAAGGAGCTGGAGTGGAGAAACAATCAAGTCAAAGGGAAATGAGAGATCCCTTTGCCTGATCCGAGGCACCAAACAAGAGTGGAAGCTGGAACCAAGGTACACCGCCCTCTAGACCTGTCTTCTGGAATGAATGAGCTGATGTCGACAGAAGGAGGTCTGCCATAGATGAGGCAATGAGGGATCCTCAACTAAGGCACGAGAGAAAATAGTAAAGCGACGGACAGACTGACACTAATGATGATAGTGAAATGGAAAGGACTGAGTAGCGAATGGATGACTTCCCTTGTTATAGCATAAAGGGCATGAATGACATGGCAGCGACTGAAACAATATCATAAGGGATAGGGGACAGTGGGACTGAAGGTCATGATGTGCGACACAAGAGAGAGACCAAGCAATGAATAATGGAGGGCTATAGCGGGGTACAAAGGGACTCGGGATAGACTTCATGAATGCGATGATGACTCAAATCCGATGCTCTAAACAAGGGCGACTTGATGGTGCTGCCACATAGTAAAGGCCCAATGGGGGACCATGAAAACATGAGTACAAGATGGTAACTCATGACGAAAATCGACACGAACAAAGACAAGTAAGGAGGCAAAATGGTGCCTCACGTACAAGTGTCGTAAGTGAGGAAATTTGATTTTAAGGAGAGGTGAAGTGACCCTTCTTGGACAAAATGTGTCCTGGTGAAGTATCAAACAAAAAAAACGAAAAAAGATGATGGCTATCTAAAAGAAAATAAAACATGCATTTCAGAAGGGAAATGCTAAGGGTAATATTTCTTAAGATAGAGTGCATTGCGAGGATTAGGAAGGGGGTTGCCTTCGAAATCCTCTAAGAGGTATGCCCCCTTACCGAGATCCTTACTGATGATGATAGGGCCTAGCCATAATGAGTCAAACTTCCCATGACCAAGGACATCATGGGCCGTTTCATATACTAGAACAAGGTTGCCTTCGTGAAAATTACGAGGCTGGACTTTTCGGTCATACTGGGCTTTGGTGCGTTTCTTGGCCGCTTCCATGGTTTGCAAGGCAACACGGCGGTCTTCGGAAGTGCGCTCGAGCATGATAAGTCGTTGTTCTAGAGGTTTGGTGTCAGGGAGAAGTTCGACGGCCAGATGCAGGGAAGGGCTTTCACATTCGATTGGTAAGACTTACTCCTCTCCAAAAACGAGGTGGAAAGGAGTGAACCCGGTGGCGGTTTTAACAGAAGTCCGATAGGCCCATAAAGTAGGGAAGAGCATGAGGTGCCAGTTGGTTTTGTGCTTATTCACCGTCCATTGAAGCATAGTCTTGAGAATTTTGTTGACTGCTTCAACTTGGCCATTACCTTGGGGGTAATAGGAGGAGGAATATTGGTGCTCAAAACCCAACAGTGAGGATAGCTCGCACCATATCTCATCTTCAAAATGTCTGCCATGGTCAGAGACCAGTTGTTTCGGAACTCCAAATCGAGCGATAACGTGGTTAAAGAAAAAGAGGGCCGCGGTAGCTGCCGTGTTGTTAAATGTAGGCATGGCCTCGGCCCATTTTGTGAAATAGTCGACCGCCACGATGATATATTTGTGGTTACCAGCGGATGGCGGGCGACACTCCATAAAGTCGATGGCCCATTTACAGAAGGGACTAGTGGAGACGACCGGATGGAGGGGAGCTGGGGGAGCTCGCGCCTTAGGGGCGAAATGTTGGCAATTGGGACAGTGTTTGACTGCCTCAATGCAATCACTGAAGAGGGAAGGCCAAAAATACCCAGCGCACATGACTCTCTGGGTAGTAGCAAGACCGGAGAGGTGGCCACCGCAAGCGCCGCTATGGCAGGCATTAAGGACCTGTTCAGCTTCACTGTGTGTGAGACAATGATGAAGGATAGTATCAATCCCACGACGATAGAGGTCGTCGCCGATAAGGAGGTATCGGGGAGCTTGGTGTCGGATACGTCGGCGAGCCTCACGATCAAGGTGGAGGGCGAACTTTTGGGTTCGCAAGTAAGTAAGAATATCGCCATACCACGAGTCGTCGGAAGTAATGGCAAATAAGTGTTCATCAAGAAAATCATCATTAACTGGAGGGTCTTGCGATCTGGTAGGTAATTCAGAAATGAGCTCGGCGAGGGCTAAGCCTTTCTTACTCTTTGGTGTGACAAATTCGAGGTCGAATTCCTGAATAATAACGACCTAATGGGCGTACTTCCCAGTGAGGATACGACGACTCAATAGGAAAGCTAGGGGGTTGTAATTAGTCACAACCTTGGTGGAGCGCATGAGGATATAATGACGAAGTTTTTGGACTGAGAACACGACAGCCAATGCTAATTTTTCTTCATATGAGTAGGAAACAAGAGGCCCTACAAGGTTCTTACTGACGTAGTAAATCACATGCTCAATACCATTGTCATCTTCCTGGATAAGGACTCCAGCGACCGAATAGGTGGAAGCGGAGATATACAGGATGAAGTCCAGATCAAAGTCGGGAGGGCGGATCAAGGGAGCGGATGTGAGAGCCTGCTTGAGGGCATCGAAATATTCATGAGCATAGGAATCCCAAATGAATGGGATAGTAGATTGGAGGAGTCTAAGGAACCCATGTGCGGTGGTGGCATAGTCAGGGACGAACCGACGAAGAAAATTAGCTTTGCTTGGAGACTTTGGAGCTGGCGTAGGGTACGCGGAATGGGAAGTTCAAGAATGGCTTGAACTTTCAAAGGGTCAAGAGTGATACCATCCTTAGACACGATGAAGCCTAAGAGATGGCCGGCAGGAACGCAAAAGACGCATTTCAACGGGTTAAGGCGGATATTATACTTGCGACATCGGAGAAAAATGGTACGCAGATCATGTAGGTGCTGCGCCCGATGCTTAGAACGTGCAGTGAGGTCGTCTAAATAAGCAAGGATAATATGAGCTAAGTCATGGAAACAATAAGACATGGCCCGTTGAAAAGTGGCGCCGGCGTTTTTGAGGCCGAAAGGCATGACCCGATAAGCAAAAGTTCCCCACGGACTAATGAACACAGTTTTGAGTTGATCAGCAAGACAGATAGCAATTTGGTTGTATCCGGAGAAACCATCCATAAAGGATAGAACCTCATGCCCTGCAAACTCGTCAATGATTTGGTCAATGAACGGTGTGGGGAAGTTGTCTTTGGGACAAGCTTTGTTCAAGTCGCGAAAGTCTGTGCAGACACGTATGGTGCCTTGTTTCTTGAGAACGGGAACTGGGTTGGATACCCAAGTGGTGTATTCAATGGGGTAAATGAAACCAGCCAGCTTGAGCTTATCAATTTCAACTTTGATAGCGTCACGTCTGGAAGGATGAATGGGTCTCAACTTTTGACGGACCGGTTTGGCATCAGGCCATGTGTCGATATTGTGTTCGACAATGGCGGGATCGAGTCCGGGCATTTCAGAATAGGACCAGGCGAAAATATCGCGGAATTATTTGAAAAGCTTGGTGTAAGCTTTGATTTCTTCCGGGGTGCATTGGGCGCCCAAGGTGATATATTCTTCGATTCCTGGTTTGACTAAAATGTCAATTTTGATGGTAGGAGAGATATTGGCCATGTTTCCTTCTTCGAAAGCATCAGGTGCAGGGATGGGATTTTTGAACCAGTCGACTGCATTGGGAATGAAGTCTTTGGTTTCCACAGCATATTGGTCATGGGACTGCTGTGGGAGGAAGTATGCACGATGGTGCATATCGTCCCATGGAAAGTCAGGGTTGGTCATGGCTTCCATAATGTCTTCATCGGACTGGAAGATGGGAAGACTGGAGGAAGAAGGGTCACCCGAGGAGGTAGTGAAGTGTGACGGGTCATCTGGAGGAGAAGGGCTCAAATGCGCAATATCAACAGATCCAAGGTCGACTGAGGAGGAGCCGAGAGTATCTGCAGGTTGAAGGTTAGGTGAACTATCTCGCAAGGATGAGGATAGGTACAGAATGGTGGTTGACGACTCTGTTGGTTCGATAGCGGGAGGAGGAATGTGAATGGGAGTAGGAAGATCCTCTAGTCCTATCGAAGTAGCCTTGAATCGACGGTACATGTCCAAGGAGGAATGATACTCGTCAAGGCGGGGACAGAGGTGGGTGTAATGGCCGTGGAAATTTCACAAAGCACAAGGGTGGTTTGTGCGCAAGGTTATGAGTTTCGGGATAGAGTCCGGGATAGTGACGTAGACTTCGGGGATGTCAGAGTCGAGAAACGTCTCGTTGACCAGGATCTTGAGGTGCGGCAATTCAGGACACATATGGGTGGCGTGACCGACGATATCGCACAAAGCGCATTGGATAGCGGGCTTTGGCGGTCGCGGAGGGGTAGGGGTTGTCGGGGCGGCCTGGTCCTGATGGGTTGCCCCCTTACGAGCTTTGCCTTTCTTTTCTGGGGCTGGCACCACAGGGGTAGGGTCCTGGGGAGGTGCGGGGGGCCCGGAGGAAGTGAGGGGGACCAGTTGAACCGATGTCAAAGCAAGGTAAGGTTTGGGGTGACCGGGTGGGGTAGCGGCTGGAGGGTCAATGTACCAGACGGGTATGCCCAGGGTTAGGTTAGGGAGAGAGAGGGTGGCCATGACGGGGACAGAATATACTCCGAGAGGGGGAGCCAGGAAAGGTATCTGTCCAACAGGGTAATGACTAGGAGGGATGGCTCCGAGATGGTTAAGGCTTGGGGGAACCGATCCAGGAGGATAAAGGGGTTCAAGGATACCAGCTGTAGGGGGAGGGCCAGAAGGAGGAGGTCCGACCGGCTGAGATGAATGGCTAGGAGCGGGTTGCAGAGGGCGAGGGGGAGGTTGCTGACTAGCCGAAGCAGGCCGCTTAAGGGCAGCCTGAGACGATTGCATCATGCAAACATCCGATGAGCTGGGATCAGTGATAGGAGGAGGGGGGAGATTAGGAAAAGTTCCAAGCAGGGAGGAATCTTTATAAACGTCGGGGGAGACACTGGTCAAGGAATCGACGGTTTTCTTGTTGGCTACAGAAGAGATGGTCGTCTCAGGTGAGGTCTAAGATTTTGGCTCATGATATGTAAACTGGTCAATGGTGACTATCTTTCCATTATGGGGGAAAGACATCTTGCGGGAAAACCGTGGATGGACAAGAGACATAGTACAGGTGAAGCCGCCTCAACAGAATTTTTGTTCAAAGGTGGCGTTCATTACTATTTTGGACAAATAACGGTGTCTAGTTCAGCTCACTGAAGCCGAGGTCTAGAAGACACTATGAACATACAATGGGTCGAGGCACACGTCCCCCCATCGAAGGGTGATCGTGAAGGGGCCAACTCAGGGATCCGTTGTTTAAACCGAAGCGACATCACAGGGATGCCCCCCATCAATTACAGTCCGGGAAACGTTGGCGTTCCGGATTTTTGACTGACTTGGGCGACAATGAGTGAAGAGGAGGATGGTCCGAAAAAGTGGCATCAAAACAACACTTGGCTACCGCAGATCTGTTGGCCACTACTACAGAGCATAGTAGGCTTCTTTTGGGAAGGGCACGAATCGAGGGGAGTCTCCAAAGTGTGGAACAAGGCAGGAGATTGCGCCAAATCATCTACTATGCTATATGAATGGGCAGCTCGACCGGAAGCAGCATTTCGATGTAATGGTCCCTTAGGAATCTTGGTATGAACCTAAACTTTGGGTTGAGGGATATGCAAGGGGCCACTGGGTGTCGAAAGAGGCTCTGTAGAACCTGAAGAAGGAGGCTCGGGGGCAGACTGAGCAGGAGGCTTGGGGTACTGGCGAGATCGAGTTTGAAGGTGGAGGTCGACGGTTGGGGATGGATCAGAGGTCATCATGAGGATCTGGTAATCGGAGGAACCAGAAAGGGAAGGTGGAGTGGAGACCCGCCCGTCAGGTGGTTGGGTAGCCACGAATCCTTGCTGAGGGAAAGGATCAGTAAACACAGCTGGTTGAGTAGTGGCCACATTAGGGGGAGCGTGAGGGGAGACATGTTGTCCGCGCAATGTGGCTTGAGACTCCCACATCTGCCGCATCTGTGGTAAAAGGGGACAATCGTGGGTGTAATGACCTTAAACACCGCAACACGAACAAGGCTTGTTGGTACGAAGAGGCCTGTCTGGCTTGGGCTGAGTGCCCTGTTGCTGGTTAGCAGTGTTAGGGTCAAAACCTTGAGGATTGGGTCCACGAGTACCAGGGGTAGATTGATTTGGATTTCCTCTCCACATTCTTTGAGAAGAAGGGGGATTAGTCGCACCCTGCTGTGCAAATACTTGCCCCGGAGGGGGCTGTAGGTGTTGTTGCTGGGGTTGAGGAGGCAAGGGAGGTGGAAGCGCATATGCTGGAGCAGCTGTCATACCAGGCTGCGGATAAGGGTAATGGTTAGACTGGGCAACATTGAGGTAAGTAGGAGGTTGGGAAAAAGGAGGAGGCATGCCGTATCTTGGGTACATGCTACCGGGAGGGGGAAGAGTGCTAGAGGTGCTGGCCCCTCCGGAGGGAGACCGTAGCCCATAGGAGGTTGAGCGTACGGATGGGAAAGGGCTCCAACGATACCTTCGGCGGAATAAGATGCCCCCGGGGCGTTAGCGCCACCGGGCCTGGAGAGGTCAGAAAGGACGGTATAAACATAACCAGACTGGGCGTAGATCAGGTCATATTTCAAGGCTATTTGGAGGGCGGCTTCTTCGGTTTGAGGGAAATGGGAGGCGACATCTTTGCCGATGGGAGCTAGGAGAGAGCGAAGGAACCAGTCCATATAGATTCGATCTTCGAAGGGGGGAGCTCGACATAAGCTGCGTCTACGTCGCCATTCCTGAACATGGGTGGAAAGGCGGGTCGAAGATGTTTGCTTAAAGGAAGTCAAGAGCTCTGTACCGGTATCGTATCGGAGAGGGAGCTGGAAGTAAGATAAAAAGGCTTGGGCAATGGTCACAAAGGTGGTATGGGAAGAGGTGGCTTGGTCGACATACCATTTAGAAGCTTCGCCGGTAAGTGTGCGTTGGAACAAACGAAGACAGATGGAGTCATCGGTAATGGAATTGGAGGAACACCACATGTGGAAAGAACGGACATGATTGGTTGGATCTTCTCCAGCAAGGCCTTCGAACTTAGGGATGTCAGAGGGGAGCTTGGTTGGCATAGCAGGCCAACCAACATCGTGGCGGATAGGGTCATTGATCAATTGATTGAAATCTGGGAGGCTGAGGCCTGCAATGTACGACAGCAAGGGTGTGGCCGAGGTGGTTCCTGTGGCAGTTCCGCTAGTAGTGGTTTCGGCATTAGGGCCTGGAGCACCGCTAACGTTGGGCCCTGGACCAGACATAGTGAAGGTGATAGGGGGAGAACCAGGAGGAGAGGGAGAACCCAATGAATCAGGAGAGGAGTCGAAGTGCGGACTCGGAGGAGGACTGGCTCGATGACGGCGGGACGGAGCAGGTCGATCGACCGGAAACTGAGGGTGAAGGCCAAGAAGTCTCCGGGAAAGGTGCCTTGGGGGCGCAATGATGACGGGAAGAAGGAAACCGACAAGGGAAAAAAGGGACAGAATCAAGTGAGGTCAAGGGCAGAAAATGTGCAATGACAATTTATTTTAGAGTCTTTGCCAGGCGGTGTTAACCAGGCACTTCTTCACTTAGGGTCAGTGTGTGGTGTGCGTTAATTTTAATTTTTAAACCCTTTCCGTTTTGAGAGCAAGAAAAAAAGTGTGCCGCGTAACTGAAAATAGATCTACAGAGAATGCTGAAATAACAGAAAATTAACAGCTGCAATTGCATCTATCTAACCCAAGGAGGCAGGTCCCTCAAAACTAATCTAAAAAAGGGCAAAAATCTAGTCAAAACACACTGAAAAAGAGGCCAATAGATCTAGGGTCAAAAGGGACAGGGATCTAAAGGATAAAGCTGCTGAAAAGAGGTGTAGGTCACAGCCAAGAGACAGAGGCAAGGTGGCTAGAAAAAGGGAGGAAATCAACAAACAATGGAAAGGACATGGAAGAGGTCCTAAAGAGAGGTCCAAACAAAATGACAAGAGGTGATTTGAAAGGAAGAAAGGCTGATTTAAAGGGATCTGAGGAGGAGGTTTCAGATCTGAAAAAGGGAAGGCTGAAACTCTGAAAAACAGACGGCTGAAAGAGCTAAAACTATTCCACAAAAAGTGGAGGGTACTGAAGCCCTAGGGGGCTAGGTTCCCACTTAGATGAGTAAAAACAGATCAGAACTAGGTCAAAGCGGGCTGAGACAGAGGCTGGAAAACCTTGACAGAAGCTTCAGCAAAACCCAGAAAAATTGCAAAAAAACCACTGAACAAATGGTAGGTTGCATGTTCTGACCTGGTTTCAGTGCAGGCCACAGAAACTGGGCAGAAAAGTGCGACCTGGAGCTCCAGGTCGCAGTTTTAGGGCTAAAAAGTGCGACCTCCCGTTCCGGTTGTCTCGGCGGCAGATTTTCAGAAAAGTTGCCGTCTCAGTTGCTGCTGGTGTCGCTTACCTGCGCAATAGGGCCAGAAACACACGGAAGTTAAAAATTTTAATGTTTTAGGGTTTTATGTGAGAAAAACAACATAAAAATAGGAAAAATAAACAGCTGAAAAGAAACCCTAGGGTCTGAAGTAGCTGGATATGCAGGAATATGAAAAACGACAGCGGTCGTAATTTAAAACCCGTGTGGAGTCGCTATTTGTTAGTATGAATCCTTTGTCGAAGTGTACGAAAAAGGACCACTTTAGCTACGCATAACTAATAGCCCTAACAACAAAAGTGGCTGCCAATATCTTCAGATCTGCGGTTAGTTGAACAAGAAAAGAGCTGCAAAAAACCAGATCTATGCATGAAAAGACATTAAGCAGTAAAAACAAGGGTTTGCTCCATATACCAATAGACAAGACAAGAACAATTTTTGAAAGAATTTTTGTATTAATTGGGCACCCGGGAGGAAAACAAGAAGGCGTATCCAATTCTCCTCAGTGGGATGGGTTCTTGGAAGTCCTCAGCACTTCAGATCTAAGATTTCTCTCTCTTGTTGGTGTAGAAAACCCACACAAAGAATGGAACTCAAAGGGAGCTCACACAGCAAATGGTAGAAAAGAGTGACCAAGTGTATAGATCCATAGTGATCTAATAGGCAACAAAAGGTGAAGAATGGTAGGAAAAACCCTCCTATTTATAACAAAATATTGGGTCATTCTAGATCTTGGTGCATGATTAAAATAATGTTAACCAAATCTAGATCCACCTTTTATGGAATATTTTATTATATTTGTTGGAGGGAAAAAGTATTTGATTTGGGTCAAATCCCTTTATTTGTTAATAATAAATAAATAAATGATTTATTTATCTTTTTAAGGAAGTGGTTGAAGGATAATTAAATAAATAATGATTTACTTAATTATTTGTGGGTGATTTGGTCATATTTAACAAGGAATATTATCTAAATAAGATTTAAATAATTATTCCTAGAAAATAATAAGATAAATAAAGGTTTATCTAATTAATTTCTTTTGTTTTTGGGTTAAACATGACTGGGAATAATAATTAAAGTATGGTTTAATTAATTATTCCATGAGGAAAATCAAACAAATATAGGTTTGTTTACTATTTCATTTTGGGGTTTCCTGTTTAGACCATAAACAACCTAATAAATGTGGTTTATTAAGTTATTTAACATAGTGAATGCAATTTTACTTAGGGTAAAATTGGTCTTACATGGTGTACTTGGGTCCATCTAATGATAATAGGTTAGATGACCAAAAAATGGTGTAACACTTTGTGCCATTTCTATTATCCAACCAGATTGGATAACCAAAGCAAGAGATGAATGGAAGAAGGATGAAGAAGTGTGGACACTCATTCAAAAGTTGCAGCAAGATCCTAGTACATCTGATACATTTAGTTGGAAAAATGATTCCTTATGGTACAAAGATCGCTTATATCTTTGTAAGAATTCCCAACTAAAACAAAAGATTCTTCTGGAATTGCACACTTCTCCTTTAGGAGGACACTCCGGATTTTTAAAAACTTACCACAGGGTGAAGAAAGAATTTTTTTGGGATGGCCTTAAATCTGATAGTCGAAAGTTTGTGGCGGAATGTTTGGTTTGCCAGCAGAATAAAGTGGAAACAATTAAGACCCCAGGACTTCTACAACCTTTATCCATTCCAGGTCAACGTTGGGAGGAGATTTCAATGGATTTTATCACAGGTTTACCTAAGTCCTAAGGAAAGAGTGTCATCATGGTGGTAGTTGATAGACTTACCAAGTATGCACACTTTTGTGCATTATCTCATCCATTTAAAGCAAGTATAGTTGCTACTACATTTATGGACACAATTCAAAAGCTACATGGAAACCCAAGGGTTATTGTGAGCGACAGAGATCCCATTTTTACTAGAAGTTTTTGGACGGAGTTATTTTCTTGTTTGGGTACTCAATTAGCTCATAGCTCATCTTATCATCCTCAATCCGATGGTCAAACTGAGATAGTAAATAAATGTTTGGAAGGATATCTTCATTGTTTTTTATCTGATAAACAAACACAATGGGTCAAGTGGTTACCTCTCGCTGAATGGTGGTATAACACTTCCTTCCATACTGCAGCAAAAATGACCCCATTTATGGCACTTTATGGATATCATTCACCATCCATCACATCATCTTTAAGGGAAAATTCGAAGGTTCAAGCAGTGGAAGATCACATCGAGCATCAACAAGAAGTTCTCCAACTCTTAAAGGATAATCTGAATTTGGCACAAAATCGAATGAAACAACAGGCAGATCAACATCGCAGTGAGAGAAGTTTTGATGTAGGAGATTGGGTATTTTTACGGCTACAACCATACAAACAAATGTCCCTCAAGCAAGCTAAGAAGGATAATAAATTATCGCTAAAGTACTATGGTCCTTACAAGGTGTTGCAAAAGATTGGTACTATGGCATACAAATTGGAGCTTCCTGCTTCTTCACGAGTGCATCCAATTTTCCATGTTTCATGCTTAAAGAAGGTTATAGGTGAAAATTTTCCAGTTCAAACAATATTTCCAGAACTTGATGAGGAAGGAAAAATCATATTGGAACCTGAAGCGGTCACGGAAACAAGAACTCGACAACTACGAAATCGATCAATT
This sequence comes from Pinus albicaulis, assembly GCA_034641835.2. NCBI lineage: Eukaryota > Viridiplantae > Streptophyta > Pinopsida > Pinales > Pinaceae > Pinus > Pinus albicaulis. The sequence goes on from CM076570.1 coordinate 1,133,497,245, forward strand.
TCAGAGTATCTCATCAAGTGGAAGAACTTAACCACTGAAGATTCTACATGGGAGGATGAGAATTTTATATAGAAGCACCCAGAGCTACTCAAGCATTGAGGACAACACTTTTTTGAAGGAGAGGGGCATGTTAGGTCCCTATATTACTAGTATAGTCCCTTATTGTTGTTAGTGTAACCCCCATATTGTTATTATTGTGCCCTTAAATTATTATTGTTAGGTCGACTAGGATTACATTATGGCACCATGGACTCCTATATATAGAAATGAGGTTTTGTAATTTGAATCATCCAAGAATTGTTCATTTATGTAATGTATTGGAGGTTTCCCCCTCGAAGTGGCTTATTTCTAAGGCGTTGATATCTCTTTTCTTCTATTTTTGGAGCTGGTTTCACAACATATTTCTTCTACTAAGAAAGTTTCTAGTCATCTTATTCCTTTTGTTTTGGAACATCTCTCTTGATGTATTCTAGCAATCCATTGTCATTGAATATTGCCTTCATGTTATACTTCCATGCGATGAAATTAGAGCTACCTTCCAAGGAATACTCTAGCATCAACCTGTTGAAGGTCATCTTCTCAACTCTAAGGAGATAATGCTACAATAAACTTCAAAATTGGGCCTCCTTATAAACAACTTCAAAATTCCTTCTCTAATGTAAATCCTGCTCCAATAACATGTAGAAATTATGGTGTATATCATCAACTTATCATGAAATCTTAATTAAAATCACAATACACAAACCTACTCTACTACTCTACGGAAGTTAATTCACAATTTAGGAAAAAAAAATCAAACATGCAATAAGAAATAACACACATGCACACTGTATTTTTCCTAGGAAATGCAATATGCCAAAACCCTTGATTCTTGCTTTCATTAATCTGATTAATAGATTTGTATTAAAAAAAATTTGTTCAACTGAGCACAACCTGCAAGTGAATAACCTATATCTCTACTCACGGATAAGCTCTTACCCATACTTAGTTAATTTCTACCTCCACTTGAGCCCCTATTTCCTTTTGCAATTCCCAAGGTTGATCATTTGACTGCATGCAACACCTTTACACTCAAAACTAATCTACAATTGATGTTACGCACATCTATATATATGTGTGTGTGTGTGTGTGTGTGTGTATACACACACACACACACATATAATAAAATAAAAATAAAAATAAAAATAAAATAATAAATAAATAAATTGAAAAAAATAACTTTGATTGCTATAAATTAGTAATAACACATTCTCAATTGAACTATAACTCCTCTAACTCAAATTTACCGAGTAAATTAGGTGACACAATCCATGTCACACAAGTTAATTGCATCCAAAATTACACACACACAGATATATATATATATATATATATATATATATATATATATATATATATATATATATATAGATATATATATATATATATATATATATATATATTATAAAATAAAATAAAAATAAAAATAAAATAAAAAATAAATAAATTGAAAAAACTAACTTTGATTGCTACAAATTAGCAATAAGACATTCTCAATTGAACTATAACTCCTCCAACTCGAATTTACCGAGTAAATTAGGTGACACAATCCATGTCACACAAGTTAATTGCATCCAAAATTCAAATTTTCTCAATTTAATCAAGGAAAAATCAAATTGAGAATTTGTTGCTTCATTTTTCAACAGAAACAGGTGAGGATTATTTGAAGATTTGGAGAGCACATTCACAAGACTCAATTGAAGTAAGAAAAAGAAAAAATAAGAGATTTATGCAAATATCAAAGTGGAAGACAAATAAGTTAAATGACCAAAATTATTAGTCCAAAATTATTTATAAGCGTAATCAAACTTGGAAGATGAATAGGTGTGTAAGAGTGCAAGTGGGTTTTTTGTGAGTGTGTGTGCATGTTTTTTGGTTCAACGAGATGTAAAGTGTTGGTATGCATCAAGGGTGAATCAGAGATCATATTTGATATCTAAGAGGTGAATAATACAATTGATGATATTGGTTAATGGTGTTTTGGTGTATTTGGTAAAGGTGATTTTTATGGTGAAATTAGAAAATTGCTAAGGATTGATGTTGTTGGTGTGTATGGAAGTTTTGATCATTAATCAATGATTTTTGGTATGATTTGTGATTTTTTCAGTAATTAGAGATTACTAAAGGTGTCTGAATGGTGGTTTTGGTGAGTAGTTGAGGTGAGAAATTTATTTTTGTATGAAAAGAAAGTAACCTATTGATTTGAGTTTGAAAATGGATGAAAGATGGATCAACATGGCCAACAAGTTGTAGCTTTCTTTCAAGGGGAAAGAGTCCCTTTTAGTGAAATTTGATAAATGAGTAGGGGCAAGAGTCCCTTTCAACGAAATTTGATAAACAAGTAGGGGCAAGATTCCCTCTCAGTGAAAGCTGATAAATGAGTAGGGGTAAGATTCCCTTTCAACAATGGCTAATAAGAGAATAGGGCAATAGTCCCTTTCAGTGAAAAATGATAAATGAGCAGGGACAATAGTCCCTTTCAACAGTGAGTGATAAACGAGCAGGGGAAGGATTCCCTTTCAGTGGTAGCTAACAAATGATCAAGAATATAAGCTCCTTTCAGTAGCAGTTGATAAACCTACAAGTAGTAGCTTGTGGGGAAATGATGTAATAGAAAGTTGAAATTTGTACTTGTCAATGAAATAAATGAAGATTGATCTCTTATATCTATGTTTCACATGTGTATGAAAATGGTTATGATGTTATGTTTGATTTGTCTTGTTGATTACATGGGTAGTTGCTAAAGTGATTGAAAAGTGTAAATTATGAAAATTTGTACAATTTGGTCACACTACTGATTCAATCCCCCTCTCAGTAGTGTCCTAGTTTCCATTGTTACTAACAAGTATATCATTAACTTCATTTTTGTATGTGCATGTGGAGAAAGGTTGTGCACAAATAACAACTTCCACTTTAATTCAAAATGATAGGTGGGTCTCAACAAAAAACATGCTTTATTCAATATAGGAGTAAATATAGATTGTGAAAAGTATTCATGGTTATGGTAATTTAATATGGCTCGGAAAAAATAGGGTATTTTAATTAATGTAGTATGAGATATGGCTTCAAGAAAGATCCCTTACACCCACATACAAGAAAGTAGTTAAGCACAAAAATGGTTAAATATGGAGCTTTGTGGGTTCTCTTAAGTGATGTAGGGGAAGGTCATGTGGGCTTTGGAATGAGGGAAGATGAATGAGAATAAGGTATCTGACAACCAACATAAACATGGTGTTGTGAAACCAGCTCCAAAAAGAGAAGAAAAGATATATCAACGCCTTAGAAATAATCCACTTTGAGGGGGCAACCTCCAATACATTACATGAATGAACAATTCATAGATGATACAAATTACAAAACCTCCTTTCTATATATAGGAGTCCATGGGGCCACAATGTAATCCTAGCCGACCTAAAAATAATAATTTAAGGGCACAATAATAACAATATGGGGGTTACAGGGGTACAATAATAACAATAAGGGGGTTACAATAACAACAATAAGGGACTATAATAGTAATATAGGGACCTAACATGCCCCTCTCCTTCAAAAACGTGTTCTCCTCAATGCTTGAGTAGCTCTGGGTGCTTCTGTATAAAATTCTCATCCTCCCATGTAGAATCTTCAGTGGGTAAGTTCTTCCACTTGATGAGATATTCTGAAATTGTTCAATTCCGTAGCTGTCGAGTTCTTGTTTCCGTGACCGCTTCAGGTTCCAATATGATTTTTCCTTCCTCATCAAGTTCTGGCAATATTGTTTGAACTGGAATTTTTTCACCTATAACCTTCTTTAAACATGAAACATGGAAAATTGGATGCACTCGTGAAGAAGCAGGAAGCTCCAATTTGTATGCCATAGTACCAATATTTTGCAACACCTTGTAAGGACCATAGTACTTTGGTGATAATTGATTATCCTTCTTAGCTTTCTTGAGGGACATTTGTTTGTATGGTTGTAGCCGTAAAAATACCCAGTCTCCTACATCAAAACTTCTCTCACTGTGATGTTGATATGCCTGTTGTTTCATTCGATTTTGTGCCAAATTCAGGGTATCCTTTAAGAGTGGAGAACTTATTTTTGATGCTCGATGTGATCTTCCACTACTTGAACCTTCAAATTTTCTCTTAAAGATGATGTGATGGATGGTGTATGGTATCCATAAAGTGCCATAAATGTGGTCATTTTTGCTGCAGTATGGAAGGAAGTGTTATACCACCATTCAACGAGAGGTAACCACTTGACCCATTGTATTTGTTTATCAGATACAAAACAACGAAGATATCCTTCCAAACATTTATTTACTATCTCAATTTGACCATCGGATTGAGGATGATAAGATGAGCTTTGAGCTAATTGAGTACCCAAACAAGAAAATAACTCCATCCAAAAATTTCCAGTAAAAATGGGATCTTTGTCGCTCACAATAACCCTTGGGTTGCCATGTAGTTTTTGAATTGTGTCCATAAATGTAGTAGCAACTGTACTTGCTTTAAATGAATGGGATAATGCACAAAAGTGTGCATACTTGGTAAGTCTATCAACTACCACCATGATGACACTCTTTCCTTCGGACTTAGGTAAACCTGTGATAAAATCCATTGAAATCTCCTCCCAATGTTGACTTGGAATGGATAAAGGTTGTAGAAAACCCGAGGTGTTAATTGTCACAAATTTATTCTGTTGGCAAACCAAACATTCTGCCACAAACTTTTGAATATCAAATTTAAGGCCATCCCAAAAAAATTCTTTCTTCACACTGTGGTAAGTTTTTAAAAATCATAAGTGTCCTCCTAAAGGAGAAGTGTGAAATTCCAAAAGAATATTTTGTTTTAGTTGGGAATTCTTACAAGTATATAAGCGATATTTGTAACATAAGGAATCATTTTTCCAAATAAATGTATCAGATTTACTAGGATCTTGCTGCAACTTTTGAATGAGTGTCCACACTTCTTCGTCCTTCTTCCATTCGTCTCTTGCTTCAGTTATCCAATCTGTTTGGATAATGGAAATGGCACAAAGCAATGCTTCTAGCTCTTCATTCTTTCTTGAGAGTGCATCTGCAACAACATTTAGCTTCCCTTTTTTGTAGATTATTTCAAAGTCATAACCCAACATCTTTGTGACCCATTTTTTCTGCTCTTCTGAAGATAGTCTTTGTTCCAAAAAGTGTTTAAAACTATCATGATCAGTTTTTACCTTGAAGTGTCTTCCCATTAGGTAAGTTCGCCATTTCTTTAATGCATGCAGTATTGCTAACATTTCCTTCTCATAAATAGGTTTCTGTAAATACTTTCCTTTGATTGGACGACTTTCAAAAGCAATGGGTCTTCCTTCCTGCATTAAAACTGCACCAATTCCATTTCCTGAGGCATCACATTCCACGATAAAGGTTTTTGTGAAGTCTGGCGTAGCTAAGACCGGTGCTAGGCACATTGTCTCTTTAAGATCTTCAAAGGCCTTAGTTGCTTCAGGAGTCCATGAAAATGCATCTTTCTTCAATAATGTTGTTAGAGGTGCTGCTATTCTCCCATAATTCTTAACAAACTTGTGATAATACCATGTTAACCCGAGAAATCCTCGCAACTGCTTTATGGTTGTGGGGACTTTCCATTCCTTAATGGCTTTAATTTTGTTAGGGTCTACTTTAACACCCTCTTGAGATACAATATGACCCAGATATTCCACCTCTTGTACTCCAAAAAAACATTTGGATGTTTTTTCATATAATTGTTTCTCCTGCAATAGTTTGAGCACCCTGTCAACATGTTCAACATGATCCTTCCAAGACCTGCTGTAGATTAGTATATCATCAAAAAATAGTAGCACAAATTTCCTAAGGAAGGGTTTGAAAATGGAATTCATCAACCCTTGAAATGTAGAAGGTGCATTGGTAAGGCCAAAAGGCATGACCAAAAATTCATAATGACCCTCATGAGTTCGAAATGTTGTTTTTGGAATATCTTCAGTCTTCATTCTAGTTTGATGATATCCTGAACGAAGATCCAACTTGGTAAAATAAATTGCTCCATGTAATTCATCCAATAATTCATCAATCACAGGAATGGGAAATGTATCTTTAATGGTGAGCTTATTGAGCTCCCTATAATCCGGACACATTCGCCATGATCCATCCTTCTTGTGTACCAATACTACAGGAGTAGAGAAAGAACTTTGACTAGGTTGAATTATACCTGCCTCTAACATTTCTGCAATCATACATTCAATTTCTCTCTTTTGGACATAAGGATATCTATAAGGCTTGATGTTTGGAGGAACACTTCCTAGAATCAAATGAATAGCATGATCATGATCACGAATAGGTGGGAGCCCTTTGGGAGTTTCAAACACCTTGGAATTATTGTCCAAGACTTTTGGAGATCTGCAGAAATAGATGATTTTGATGTTGCAACTTCTAGTGAGCATAATTGTGAAATTACACCTCTTTGTTCTTTCTTTAGAAGCTTTTTCATGACATTAGAGCTTATTATCTTTCCCAGCTTCCCTGCAATACCCCGTAATTCGAATTCATTTCCTTCTGAAAAAAAATTCAAGAAAAGTTATTGAAAATTAAAAGCTACCATCCCCAAAGATTGTAACCATTGTACTCCTAGTACAACATCAGCGCCTCCCATAGGAATGGAAAGCATTGTACTATTCAATACATATTCCCCCATGTTTAGCTTGATATTATGGCATTTTCCAGATCAATTTATAGTTCCTCCATTTGCAACCATCACTTAACATTTTGGTGCTGGGTATAGGAAACAATTCGATTCCTTGGCTACCTTACAATGAATAAAATTATGGGTGCTACCTGAATCAATCAACACTATTACCTTTTTCTTCTTGATATGTCCTTCTATCTTGATAGTTTGAGGAGTGGTAATTCATGGCAATGCATTACACGATATGTTCAAACTCATTTCTTCCTCTTCTAGGGCTGGTTCCTGGTGTATATCCTCTTCTTGTTCATTTTCTTCTTCCTCTTCACAATCTATGTAAAATAATTTCTTCTCAGCACACTTATGACCTTTAGTGTATTTTCTATCGCAACTGTAGCAAAGCCCTTTTGCTCTTTTTTCTTTTAATTTTTGTGGTGTCAACCTTGTAGGTTGTGGAAATCTAGGAGTAGGCTTCCTTGTCGCCATAATTTTACATTCAATTTTTCTTTCCAACCTGAATGCCTTCTCTAATGAATCAGGTTCCAAAACATAAACTTCATGTTGAATGTTATCCTTTAAAGTACCTATGAAGAGATCGATTCTGTGTTCCTCTAAAATATCAATTACCCTTATATTCAATTTTTGGAAGTCCTCAATGTGCTCCACCACTAAACCCTTTTTTTTTTAGATTTATCAATTGGCTAAAGAAGGTGTTAATTTTTGTATCCTCATAATGTGCTATCATTTCCTTCGTAAAAATTGACCAAGTGAAAAAAATTTTACGGGATAAAAGCCATCGATACCATAAAAATGTATTTTGTTCTAAATGTAAAGTTGCAATGCGTACCTTTTGTGTGTTTTGCACATTATTGAGATCAAAATATTGCTCCATCTATAGTATCCATGTTACAGGATCCTTGCCATCAAACTTCCTCATATCCATCTTTGGAATATGGTGGTTCTTTAATCCAACATTAGAGTTTATGAAATCACGATTAACATTTATTTTGTTCTCATCATGATTTTCATCTAATATCTTTTCGCCATTAGGAATCATTTCTCATATCAACTTTGACAAACCTTCCCTCAAACCTTCCATGTCTTCCTTCAAACCTTCCATTTTTTCTTCCATACTATCCATCGTAGCTTCCATGCCTTTCTTCAAACCATCCATCATAGCTTCCATGCCTTTCTTCAAACCATCCATCTTAGCTTCCATGCTTTTCTTCAAAACATCCATTTCATTTTTTGTTTCTCTTTGAGAGAGCAAATTTTGGTGCACTTGCTCTTGTAATTTTGATAGATCATGTTGCAATTCTTCATCTTCATGAGTCATAATAGAGTACTCTGAGGGCTTAATGGGTGTTGAATTATTTTTAGGAGGCATTTTAGAGCCCAATACTGATATCTATGCTCAATAGGCCTTTGGAATCACTTAAAACTGATTTTTAAAACAAGACTATTGCAATTTGAAAAAAAAAATACACACCTTTTGTTGATTTTGAGGAGCTCTATATTGAAACTGAATTATCTCAGTGATTTTAGATCTTCAATATCTGAAATTCAGCCCTGACGTAGCCCCCTGAATCTTCTTTCAATTTCCACAGCTCTAACTTGATTTGGATTCTTCAAGACAAATTTATTTCTAATCTCCCACACTGACCTAATTATGGACTGGTTCAGTAGAGCAAACTTGTATGGCTTACCACGTGTCATTTTTTTCTCCTTTGGCTCTGAAATTTACAGACAGGAAACTACAGTCTGTGTACTTCCAGTCACTTTTTACAGAATTCCAATCCAATGCTCATAGAGAGAGTTATGAATATTTTTCCATGATCACCTCTTTGAGATGAAATTCAGGAGCCTGAAAAAAGACCTAACGTCCACAGATCATATCTCCAAACATATTTCGAACCAAGCTCTAAAATTTTGTGACGATGTTCCTTAGGATTTTAGTTTCATGCTTTAAAAATTTCAACTTCTGAACCTTCGTGGAAAACAATTTATAGCGAAAATGCCGCAATGACCTTTTTAAGTGAAATTCAGGAGCCTGCAAAAAGACCTCAGAGAGAGAGTTATGAAGATTTTGCCACGATCACCTATTTGAGATGAAATTCAAGAGCTTGAAAAATACCTAACGTCCACAAATCATATCTCCAAACATATTGCGAACCAAGCTCTGAAATTTTGTGATGATGTTCCTCAGAATTTCAGTTTCTTGCTTTAAAAATTTCAGCTTTTGAACCTTCGTGGAAAACAATTTATAGCGAAAATGCCGCGATAACCTTTTTAAGTGAAATTCAGGAGCCTACAAAAAGACCTAACTTCCACATATCATATCTCCGAAAATATTGTGAACCAAGCTTTGAAATGTTGTGACGATGTTCCTCGGGATTTCAGCTTCGCACTCTAAAAAATTTAGTTTCTGAACCTTTGTAGAAAAAACGTTATAGTGAAAATTCCACGATGACCTGTTTGGAGCAGCGAAACCCTAGAATCCAAAGCTCTGATACCAAATGTTGTGAAACCAACTCCAAAAAGAGAAGAAAAGAGATATCAACGCCTTAGAAATAAGCCACTTCAAGGAAACACTCCAATACATTACATTAATGAACAATTCTTGGATGATACAAATTACAAAACCTCCTTTCTATATATAGGTGTCCATGGGGCCTCAATGTAATCCTAGTGGGGCCACAATGTAATCCTAGCTGACCTAAAAATAATAATTTAAGGGCACAATAATAACAATAAGGGGGTTACAATAACAACAACAAGGGACTATAATAGTAATATAGGGACCTAACACATGGCACATTTATAGTGTTGTAGGGTGCTAGAAATTTTCCAACAAATAGGGTCTCCCTAGTATGAAGTCCCAAATATACCTAATACTGCTTAGAGTAGGAGCCCCATCCAGATAATAGGCCCAACCACCATTATTCTTAGGTATTTTCCTTGGATGCAACTATCAACATAAGATATTATGCAAACAATATTTGAAATAAGGAAGTTAACATTGTGAGGCATACAATTGCAATGTATATAAGGTAATTTAACGGAAGGGAAAAAGAGAGTGGGCCTCTAGAAGAAAATTAATAGTACTATCCTAAAAGAGACACACAAGAGCATGCAAAGAATTGTTAGTTAACCTAAAAAGTAGTTCACAACATAAAAATGATCATAAAAGTAAGTAACTACGCACATTCAACAAGATTCATACCAAATATAGTGAAATAGTCTGTTTTCATTAGTATATTGTGTAAACATAAACATACAATGTAAACAATGAAATAATAGTTTTACAATAATTCATGACATATGCATGAAAGTGCATTGGCTTTGATAGCTTGATATATTAAGTGAAAGTTACAAGATACATGATTACAACGATGCAACACAAGCCCCAATAGTGGAACATAACATCTGCACGTGCTCCTCCAAAGAACGATCTTCTCTCTTATGCCAAGCTAGAGAAGCCAAGGTGAAAAATCATGTTGTTTTAGCTATGAGGGTGTGCTTATGACAATGAAGTGACTCTCCACCTCCCTTGTGACTCTTGACCTTCCCTCATGAACCTTGAGCTCCCATGTGAATTTTTTATTTCCTATGTTACCTTTGATCTTCTACATGACTTTAGAACTCTCTAGTGACTTTTCGTATTCCATGTTTGACCCTTGGGCTTCCACACATTTTACAATTTCTCATTTTTGGGAAATAAAATAATTACATTTCACCAATAATATGGAAAATTACACATTGAAAACATATGACTATGGTGGTGACACTTTAAGAAGCCATGTCTTGGCGATGGTAACATAAGACTTCATTGTAATGTATCGATGCCAATTTCTTCTCTCTATTTCCATGTCTTCAATTCTTCATGATTGATCTACAAGGTGCTTCATTTTCATCCTCCAAAGGATCTGATTATAGTACTAAATATTTTCATGTCATCTTAGTTTTCATCCATCTGTCATGGTCCAAGGTTCCTCTACTCTTGCATGATGGAATCTTTGTGACTTCTCTGCACGAGTGTCCTTCTTTTAATATCTCCTTATAACCTCCTTAATCATCATCATGCCATGATAGGTTGATGTCAACTACAATTAAGTTCACTCATGACAAGACAACATTAGTCCCATAATCACCCGTTCTACCTTTTTTCATGTGAGGCTTCGTGTGATGGCATAGTGGACAACAATTGAAAGGTAAGCCCAGGGATTGCATAGAACACGGATCTAGTAGGATAAGGGTGAGGGTTTGGAAATTTTAACTTCATAATGCACAATGGCTAAGGCAAAGGAAATTCAAGGACCATGCATTGGACAAGTTCCTAAGGTAGGGAAGAAATACTAGGCATTGTAACTTCGTAGTGCGTAGTGACTTAGAAGAAGACTCTTGGGGCTACATAGTTAAGCACTATAGTGAACCAAATATGGCCCAAATTTCCTCTAGAACTACACAATGCACATTTGAGGTAAGGTAGGACAAGGGATTTTTCAGTTGAGCAATTTAGGGAGGCAACGAGGCTTGACTAGGCATTGTGACTGCGTAGTCCATAGTGGTCGAGGGAGAGGATTAGAAGAATGTGGATTTTGGAAATACAAGAGTCCAGAAGAGGATCCACTATCCACTATGATTTTGTAATGAAAGGGTCAAGGAAGGATTGATCAATACTTCGCAATGGGAAAGTGTAACTGGCAGATCTGAGTAATTGAGCACTAGTTTTGCACAGTGCATAGCTAGAGGAGACTGTCCTCTAGAACTACCTAGTGCATTCTAGGAGGCATATTTCTCAACATTGTGGATTAGTACTATGTAGTGCGTAGTTGGCAGAGGTAGAAATGTTGGTCCTTGATTGAGAAAGTTGCAAGGATAGTGAGAACTCTAAAAATGACTAAGTGTGGGATTAGTAAGATAATAAGGTAGGAGTGAAAGCATATTACATGACTTGACATGATCACCCACTCATAAAAAATCAGCCACGTGACAAGGAGATATGCAATAACCAAAACTAACATTTATTCATCGAAACAACAGTAAAATGAAACTTATCTCAAAATGTGACACTTACGATGTACCTTTACGACTCAAGTGTTGCACTAAAACCAAAATATGCGTCATGCCATAAGAACATGTCCAGCACATGTTATAAGGATAAATAGCATCAACTAGTTCTAGAGAGTGTGTTGGAGATGCCTCTAGAAAGTGTGCCAGGGTAATCTTAAGATGCATGAAAACAAGTTAAAGTGACACATGCCAACACAAATAAAACACAAGTGATGCATGTAAGAATTAAAGCGGGAGAAAAAAACACCTCTCAGAATATTAATAAATGAAAATGGCACATGCATAAGCTAAAGAATGTGAAGGTGACACATACAAAAGAAAAATAAAACAAAAGTGATAGTTGTGAAAGTGAAAGCAAGCAAAACGACAATCACGAAAGTGAAAGCGACACTTACGAAAGCAAAAGTGTGTAAAAGAGACAATTGAGAAACTCTCCTGAATGATAATACAAATGCAAATGAGACTGAGAGAATTCTTCTTATGCTTCAAAGTGAACAAATATCAAAAGAAAAATAAAACTATGAAAAGAGTTATGAATTAGAATCTGAATACAAGGAGAGGAGACAAGATTGAGGTCGTTTCCACTAAGATGTGTGGCAACACTAACCTAGAGAATTACATTCCCACTGTCAAATGGAAATGTGCACTGATTTTCAGCAAAGGTTACACAAGAAAAATCTTTATGAACGTCATATTCACTACCACCAGAGGTTGCGCAGTCACTATCATCAGGATTTTGGGAGTTACTATTGCTAGGAACTACACAATCACTGTATCTAGGGATTGTGTGTTGAGAATGCAGCAAGATGATGGAGCTTAGTGAAATGAAGTCGCCTTCACTAAGTGGGCCCGCAGGCAAATTCTGGCGCAAAGTCTATTTTTTAGACTATGTCTATTTTTAGACATACGGAGCATAATTTGGGAATTCTACTTGGAGATTCTTAAAGTATGCGACATGTCAGTAAAAATAGATGAGACCCTTATTTTTAGGACCCGGGCTATTTTTAGACTGATCTCCTAAAAATATGGAAGTCAAATATTATTTACCCTTAATAATATTTTGACTATAAACAACAGTTTACTCTCTTGGCGCACTTCAGTTTGAGTCATGGAGGTGGCTCATGCAACTGACAGAAGGAATCACGTGGTTCCTAGGGTTTGATGGCATCTTGCATGGTTGACTTCAGTTGGACTTCAGTGGCAGAAGTTTTGGAGGAGTTAACGGGACAGATAGTGGAGTTGTGTTATGTTTATTTTAGTTGAACTAGTTGAGATTAGTTTAACTGGCTAATCAATTAGTTATGAGTGGAGTGAATTAAATATTATTTAATTCACTAATTAGTAACTCATTAGTCAACTCAAGAACACTTCAGTTCACTACAGTGCATGATCAGTTTAGTGGAGACCAGTGGAAGAGGTAGATGAAAGGGTGAGTAAAGCTATCAGTTGGAGGATCAATTTTGCATGGGATTTGCATTACACTTGGAGGAATTGTCCATGACAATTGCGCAGTCAAGCCAAGGGGATTCGAACCTTGGATCTCTACATATACAGGCCATGATTGCGCAATAGAGGCAAGGCAATTGGCGGGGAGTTTTGAACCAGTAACCTGTTCAAAACTAAGCTAGATTGTGTGTGACTTTATGAGAAAGTACCGAGTACTTGTGAGGAGTATTGTACTTGTTTTGTTACATGATTTCTCCATTATAATATACACAATAGCTGCGGGGTTTTCAGCTATAGGCTTTCCCCATACATACTGAGTTAATGTGTGGTTGATTTGATGTGAGATCGCTTCTATTATTTCCGCATGTGACAATTAATTGTAGATGAGATTATGTGTTATGCATGCAATTCGAAATTGATGTGTAATCGGGTTAATATCCATTGAATAAGTGATTTATTCAGCTAATTTCTACACTGTGCATGCACTATCTCCAAAGACTATGCAAGCAATGTCTTCAAGGGTTATGCAATTCTTATCTTCAAAGGTAGACATTGATTGTTAGGATTGCTAGGAAGGAGTGTGCTTATGAATGTATCAAAGGATAAGAATGTGTAAACAAGTGGTTTCAACACTTAGATTCTTTAGAAAAACATCAACTTACCATGAAGTGACTATGAAAAACTTGAAACAAAAAATCATAAGATCACGACGAGGCTCCAAAATTCAAGTGTAGGAAACATTTTGGAGGGTGTTTGTCATAGCGAAAATAGGTGCAAATCAATGAGTTTGGGATAAAATATGTGGGAATACCTATGAAAAAGGTCTCCTGTAACCCACATATGCAAAAACAAATGACTAAGTGTTGTGAATGTTTCAATTTGTGAAGCATGTGCGAAACGAATGGGTAAAAAGAAGACCTGCAACCTGCATAAGAAAAAAATGAGTAAGTGTTTGAAAGGAAAGAATAATAGTTGTTGTTAAGTGGAATCTATGATTGTGGAAAAAATTATCTTCCCTGGAATTGATGGCCTAGTCTAGAACTATAGAAAGAAAAAGAAGCTAATGTTTTCCTTAAAGTAAATAGGCAATGGATGAAGCCTACTTGTAATTCATCATATGCTTCACTCCTATCTTGTCTTGTAGGCTTCAATCCTTGCTCTAATCATTGTAATTAGAACCTACGCAAATAAAAAAACACAATTCAATGATCTACGACATTTATGTAGCATTATTTAATCACTTTATTCAATGGATCAATATGGGATCAAAATACATGAAATCATAACATCATATATAGGAAAAAATGAACTGTTTGTATTAATAGAAATGGATAGAGTTACAACCAAATAAGGAGTTGATCTTGTAGAATAGCTCCTCCAAGTTGACTTGTACCTTCCTTGCCACAAAGTGTACCTCTATGTCACCCTAATGCATTGAATAATGACTCTCACAGTAGCAGCATGAGGGTAGAATCTATATCCAAAAGTCAAACCCTATCTTGTGGATGGCCACAAATATATATAATAGGATGGTAAGTTGAGAGTTCTTATCCATTTACCAATATAGGCTTGAGATTCATTCTTGGTGGGAGGATGAGCTCAAGGGATAAGGGGTGAAATATCCAAGGTATAATAGGGTAGGATTTGAGACTTTCATCTAAGGTAAATAGTTATAACAACTCCTGGAAGCTTATGGAAGAGGAAGGTTCAGGATTCTTCTTATTTTCACTAAATTTCTAGTATCAACACATCCCGAGCAAGGGGAAACCTATTGATGATCAATGCAGGTCCAAAGAGAGCCAACCTACTGTTGAACACTTATCTTTGAAGAGCCAAGGTGCGTTCTACCTAAAAATCACTTAAATGAAGTAGTTTCAGGTAGAAACTGGTGGATTTTAGAGAGTCATTCTTAGGTATTTGAGTAGGGAGGATGAAAAAGTGTTCAAAGGATGTGAATGATCATATTTGAAGGCCTATTGACTAGATGTGAAAAAATTTCCTATAACAGATTCCCCCCTAAAGCGCAAAACTAGAAATGTTTTCTGATGACTGAAGTGCTTTAGCTTGTGATAAAGTCAAGATCAAGAGCAACCGACGATATCATATTCTGTTACAATACATTTACATCATGACATATTTGTTGAAGGAGGCATACCCACACTCAACACATAAACTAAAATTACATGCACAATAATCAAAAGACGCGTACACTGATGAAAAATGGTGGACCCATGACTGGATGATTGTCTCTATGATCACAACCATCATAATTTTTAATCTCGTATTATTCCTAAAATCACAACCTAGATGGATGAAACTAGACCTGGGGTATTCTATCTCGTTCACACAACCATTCGAACATGGTCAACACCATCTGACTATCGACCAATGATGTAAGTTGTTAATAGATGCGAGAAAAACCACCGATGATGTTTATGGCTCTCAAGCTACTGCAGTATAATTTGTATTGTGTGAATTTTTGAGTTGAATTCGAACACCACACAAAATATTTCGATCGAAGGGAATTAATGTAAACCTTTCACCGAGAGCGAGGAAACTTTCCATTGATGTATGCAAGCACCAAGGTACCGAATGGTGTTTCTAAGTCAACTTCCTAGATAATGAGTTGATGTCGATAGGAGGTGACCCATTTTAGGAGTGGCTTGATGTATCTCCCATAATTGACATGAAACTAGTATCATGATTTGAGATAGAATGATGATGATACAGAACTAGA
Source organism: Pinus albicaulis (assembly GCA_034641835.2). Lineage (NCBI taxonomy): Eukaryota > Viridiplantae > Streptophyta > Pinopsida > Pinales > Pinaceae > Pinus > Pinus albicaulis. The sequence goes on from CM076570.1 coordinate 1,133,513,203, forward strand.
TTAGGAATGAGATACATGGAATGAAGGCTTAAGAGTATTGTAGCAGATATCGACTGAATGAATTCCCTTGAAAATATTGGTGACACTGAATGTAGTTGGAAGCATTGACCCAAAACTGAAAATGGAGGCTTTGAAAAGGTATGATGAACCAAAAGATAAGCATATTTCCCAACCCAAAAAACACAGAGATGAAGTAGAAGAGTGTCATGTTCAAGAACGAATTTTTGGCATTAAAAATTGGAGTACCTTGTTTTTTCCCAATTTCCCCAACCATATTCGTAAGCACCTCTTTATTTTTTAAGAAGCTTGAGGAGGATAGCATTTGCTTGATCTGTAAATTCATCCTTCAGGTGAATCCTCCCGATTATGTTTAACGAACTCTGAGAAGGAGTGGTTTCATCTCGTCACGATCAATGAGTCCATCGTTGTTTGATGTTTTTCTGAGTCTAGTGGAGGTAAAATTCATACCTTTTCCATGTTTAGAGAGTTTGAAAAAGAGGGGAAAAATAAAACTCCAATTTTTTTGTAAATAGTCCCTTGAGTCTGAAAATGCAGAAAACAATACCCAAGATAACCTCTTAGCTATGATTGACTAAGGTATTCCCTTTTCATAAAAATTCTATCTCAATACGAAAAAGGGATAAACTTATACTGAGTAGATGTCTTTTCATTTACTTTAACGAGTTTGAAAAGACAAGTGCTCAAAAATATTTTCATATTTTGGGAGTCTGAAAAGAGCTAAAGGAGGACTCCAAAGGGTTCTTTTTTTGCGAGTTTACAGAGCCCAAAAAAGTGATAAAAGTATGCTCTCGAGTCAAAATGATTTGTTCAAAACATGACAAAATCCGTCAAATAGTTGTCAACCTACCCAAAACACCACAAAAGGATTAAAAATACATGTTTCATGATAAAACTGAATCACAACTAGGTCAAAAAATTAAATATGAATAAAATAATGGAATAAATGACCATAAATAATCAAAATTACAATTCATTTTTACCATTTCACATTTACCTTCAACAGTGAGAGTTATGAGTACTTTTTCCCCTCAATCTTTTGTAGCTAATTGTGATCAATCTGGTGGATCATTTCAAGTGTTTTCACTTCCAGGTAGGATCTAAAACCTTTCTCTTTCATTTCATGGTAGGATTTTGTGTTTTCATGCAAATATTTTGAGTTTTTGAGGGCCCGAGGGATTAAATAATTTTCCCCTGGACCAACACACCCTCCTAAATTCGAAAGGAGCATTGATCTTGGTCAAAATACACTACATAGAGAGGTGAAATGCATTGTATCTCCTTGTAGGGGTGCATTGGGCACAATTATCTAACTTGTTTTGCTATTTCCCTTCAAAATTTGTCAAATTTATTGCATGGAATGGATCCTAGTGAGTCTCTTTTTAATGTTTCGGGTCTTCATTAGCACAAAATTGCCTTGATATGGAGGTAAAGAGAACATGAAGAACATGACATGAATGTAGAAAATGATCCTGCTACCATGCTTTTTACTACAACATTGTTTCTGCTTTTGAAATTGAGCATATCCAGTGCGTGATTATCTTTGAAATAAAAAGACTTCCTCGGGTTGACAATTTATGTGGAGCTTGAATTGTGAAAGCAATTAAAGCGACCAACAGGCCACTGTCCCAATACCACCCCATTTCGCGCATTAACTCTCGATCCCAGGCGCACAGCAAAATCAACCTCAGCCGTTCGATCCTGATCGCTCCATCCAACGGTTGCCAATCTCCCAAGCTGCGCGAACTTTAGCCCCAGTGCACAGTACTCCGGGCCCGCCATTCCATCGCCCTCCGGTTAGGTTTCGACCGTTGATTTAATTTGTGAATCGTATGGTCCAGAATCATTTATACGTTGTGTTGATTGACCAAGTCCGCCTCCACGTCATCGTTCCACGCGTCAATAACTTTTCTCTTTCACCATTCATATACTCCATTCATATGCCATGTTTTGTTGTTTCGCGTAGAAATCTTTGCTCCGTCCATCCACCCTCGTCCTGTCGTGCTTTCACCGCCATCTTTAGTGCTTCCATCATATTACCACACCGCTTCATCACATGGTTTTCTCCACTGCATCACCATTCCCGTGCATGGTTCTCTTTAACATGTTTGTGGGTTTTGCAGGTGTGCAACGGCGGAAAAATTTGCCATGATTCACCACCTCCATTACAGAAGCTGAGAACACATGACAGGACCACGTTTCAGGAGAAAAATTTGTGAAGAAAGATCTGGGAGCCGCTATGACATGACCAACATTAAATGAAGCACGGGTTAAAATCTGTCGAAACCTCCAGAGACATTCAAAATGCATATTTTACAGATGGAGATATTAATTGTCGCAGCAAAGAATATCAATGAAAGATCCAAGGAATGTAGTGTCTGGAATTGAAGAATTTAAACTCCAATTTGGCATTCAGAAGGCAAAGAGTACAAGTGCCTAAAAATCATATCCTCCAGGTTTAGCTTCAATAGATTTTTCTCTCAGGAAAGTACAAAGTGTTACATATTTTATTATTCATATCTTATCCCTGGAGAAATTTGCACCTACAACATTTATTTCACGGAGCCGGCCTCAGAGTACCTATAACACAACATATTAATTAAGCAACATGGGCGCGAATGTTTCCGCCATTTTGTTCAAATTAAACACTTAATTGTTTTCACGTACTTCTTTTATTAGTTTTTCTTCTCCTTCCTCTATAAAAAGGAGGAAGAAAGACATTGTAAGGGCTCCATATTTTTATCAGAAAATTGTGCAGTGAAAGGCATTTTTTGTATACAACTTGTAAAGCTTCTACGTGAAGGCTCAGAGCCCGTAGGGTCTCAGTGAGGAGGAGTTCTATCTGTAATGAGGATTCTGGTCTTTGGTATTTCACAGTATGTAACTTTCTCTTACGTGTTAATATAACATCTCTTTTCATTTCATCCATCTTCTTGTATCATGTACTGGAATGCGAGCGACTCACTGATTTTAGGTAAGGATTTATCCTAGTTGATACCCATACTTGGATCAGTCAAGCGCTTTAAATATGGCTCAGGCATGATATACTATTTCATGTTCATTTCATCCATCTTTCTGCTATATTAGTTGCTTTGGGAGGGTGCTTTTAAAACGCTATTGTCATGTATGGATTCTTAGATTGATAAGCCCATACATGGTTCTGTTGTGTATCTGGGTATCAGCTCAAGGTTGACCAATATCTTCTTAACATTTCTTTCACCGCATACACCTTCTGATACTTGATTTCTGTGGCATATTATTTGAATCGGCCCTCTTTACAGTAAATTGTCTCTTAACTGTCTGATGCTTTGCATCTTGTCTCTGCAATATTACTTCCCCTGTGGCAATTTCTGTGAAGTCTGGTCCCATTTAAATCATTCTCCTTGTTTTACAAGAGATAGCAGGAGAGCCTTTGGATTGACACCCCAGCTTTATTATATGCTCCTTGCTATGCTAAGATGTCCTAGGCACTGGTCTATGGCAACTCTAGACTGTCTCTAGGAGAGACAATATCTGTCAACAACATCTTTCTGGCACCGTTGCTGGGGATCGAATTTAAGAATATCAGTTTCCCTGGGCCTCGACAAATCATATTCACTCTCTAATCAGGTGAGCATAGAGAGTTGAAGAGTTGCGTATCTCTCACCTTGGCGACTCCACTATTGTTTACTTGATAAATATGTTTGTAGTCCTGGCTCCTCGTCAGCCACACTTGAGGTCAGATACATCACAGTCAAAGACACCTTCCGTGTCTGACCCAGAAAACATCATTCATAGAAGATTTTGGAAAGAGAAGAAATCAGTCCGTGCTAAAATCCCTAAATATTCTGTAGAAGATTATCCATCCTCTTCTTCTCAAGAAATCCAAGTAGAAAATCCCGACTCCGCTGAGGAAAATCCTGAATATTACTCAGATAGCCCACCCCGGGGAAGTGCTAGAGCTAAAGAGAACTTTCATCCTACCCCTGAGGCTGAGGAAGTTAAAGAAGTTATAGAAGTAGCCCCTGTTAATCGTGAATTGTTTCCATCTACACCCCAGGCTTCTGTACAGTATATTCCTGTTGTTATTCATACTCCACTGCCACCTCCGCCTCTTCCTCAATTTGTACACTAGATTGTTGCACAACCCCCACCTCCTCCAATGGCTAACGTTCCAACCTTTTTGTTGAATAAATATGCTCCCCTGGAATTACCTCAAGTATTAAATGATATGCCCCAGGATTATTTAAAGATCTTGCCTAGATTCACTGGGGAAAATGAGATTGATGCTCAGAAACATCTTGAGACTTTCTGCTCTTTTGTGGAAAAATTTAATTTTGAATATTTAGATGTGGTCATAAGACTATTTGTGCAATCTCTGGATGGTGAAGCCAGAAAATGGTTCAAGACATTGGGAAACCGTTCCATAACCACTTGGGATGATATGGAAAATACTTTTCTCAGAAAATGGGGAGAAAAGAAAGATCATGGACAATGTCTTACTGAGTTCAACACACTCAAGAAGAAACATAATGAAGGGGTGTTAGAATTTATCAAAAGATTTAATAAGTTATACCTAAGCTTTCCTGCAGATATGAAGCCTCATCAGAATGCTGCCAAAGTTTTTTTCATAGCAGCCTTTGACTCAAATTTTGGTTTCTCTCTTAGGGAAAGAAAAATTGCCACCCTAGATGATGCTCAGTCAGATGCTCTTGAGTTGGAAGCAAATTTTTCCTCCACTGGGAAATTAAGAGGAAAAGCTGAACAAGATACTAGAAGAAGAGGCAAGGAAGAAGTATCTACTTCTAATCAGGATAAAGATTCGGATAAAATTGAAGAAATGAGAAAAATGATTAAGAATATTTCTAATAAACTGTTCAAGCTTGAATTAGAGACCAAGAACTCAGCCTCCAAGAACTTTCAGAATGCTCCAAACAGGGGTTACAATCCTCAGTATAGGAAGCCACCCCTGCAAATATTGCTAAGGGAAGCTAAAGAGCAACAGGATCAAGTACCACACCCATTGTACCTGGAAGGCCCAGTAGATGACTCCACTGAAGATGCTGCCTATGAGCTAGAAGATTCAAATCTTGCCTTCTCAAACAATAATGAAATAGAATGCCCTTTGCAAGAAGAAGAAGAAGTAGAGATTGATCATTATTGAAAACAGTTTAATGATTTCATGCAAGAACATTTTAACAGAAAATATGACCTCAGATCTTCCAGAAAGAGGACCCGGACTCAAGATGAAGAAGAAGAGCCTCCCTAGAAGGAAGTGCCTACTCAAAAGGAGTCAATAGTGCAGAAAGTCACAGACAAAGGTAAGATTCCTCTAAACAAACCTCTGCAGTCTAATGATCAAACTCCTTCTTCCTCAAAAGTAGTCACTCCTCCTAATACTGAGTCTGTATCAAAAGAAGTTAAACCTTCAGCTGAAAATAAAGAGTCAAAGGAAGTTGTAATAGAAAATTCCCCTCCTACTTTCAATTTGCAAAAAGAACTTGAGAAAGTCAAAATCCCAATCCCTTTGACTGAACTATTGAAACAACCTGCATATCAATCTCAAGTTACTTCTTTATTGCTCCCTCCTGAAGCACCAATAATTCCAGACAGTCTTAATCTTCAAGAAGAAAGACCCATGGTAGTTTTTGGCCCACATGTCGAGGAGATAGACCTTTCTACTCCTCCTTTCTATGTGTCTCTAGTTATTCATGACCTGCTGTTACACAATTGTATGTTAGAATCTGGAGCTTCCCATAATCTTATGCCTCTGTCTGTCATGGAGCAACTAGGTTTACAAATCACACGTCCATATAAAGATTTATATTCATTTGATTCCAAAAGAGTTAAGTGCTTGGGGATGATTAAATATTTAGTGGTCAATCTGGCCCAAATTCCAGCAAAAAGTGTAGTAATGGACATTGTGGTGGCTGATATCCCGGCTTGCTTTGGCATGATGTTGTCAAGGTCTTGGGGAACAAAAATCGGTGGGTCACTCAAGATGGATTTAACCTATGCCACTATCCCTATTTTTGGTGGCCATGAGAGGAGGTTATACAGAGAAACTAGATTTTTCAAGATGGTGACTAAGGCTGACAGCTCAGAGAATTCACTAGTTTACAGTAAAGAAGGAGATTTCTCATGTTGGATGTTAGAAGAAGATCAAAATTTTTCTCATGAACCTTCCGTCTGTCAAATCAGGACTGAGCAGCCTTTAGAAAACCATGAAGCAGGAGTATGGACTCTACATTTTGATGGAGCAAATTCAAGAGAAGGTAATGGGGCTGGAGCATTATTAATCTCTCCTACAGGAAAATGGGTGCCACTGTCTTTTAAATTGGAATATGAAGCTACTAATAATGTGGCCGAATATGAAGCATTGTTGCTAGGACTGTAGACAGCCAAGAGCATGGGCATACAATGTTTAAAGGTCCTGGGAGATTCTGAGCTGGTGGTCAAACAGGTCAGAAATCAATGTCAAACCAAACACCCTTGGTTGAAAGCTTATAGAAATGAGGTTTGGGACATGGTGGAGAACTTCTTCTCAGCATTTAATATCCAGTTCATACCCCGGGAGCAGAATAGAATGGCAGATTCTCTTGCTGTAGCTGCCAGTACATTTCTTCCTCCTCATAATCCTCTTATGAGGTATGAAATCGAGGTACATTATAGACCATCTATCCCATATAATATAAAGCACTAGTAGGTATTTGAGGATGATGAACAGATGAAGAAATTCCTAAAAAAAGTGGGAGAATTCTCTAATATGGAGATTGATGATTGTGAAGAAGATGAGGCTGAGAATGTTTCAGAAAATAAATGGGAGGAGAAAATGGCAGGAAGTAAAGTGTTGCAACTGAAAGGAAATGTTATCCCTAGAGGGTTGGTGCCTCTAAAAAGATTATTTGACAAGAATGATGTCTCATTGTAGCCTAATAAAGTGGTAGAGGAAGATCAGGTGGAAGATCTAAATTTGGGTACCAACGTTGAGCCCAAAATTGTAAAGTTATCTAAGAAGGTCCCAGAGGAATATAAGGAAAAATACTTGAGGTTATTTCAGTCATTCAGGGATGTGTTTTCATGGTCCTATCAGGACATAAAAACTTTTGATATTAGTATAATGCAACATAAAATTCCTCTGAGGGATGGTGCAAAACCTTACAAGCAGAATCTCAGACAGATAAACCCTCTGCTGCTTCCCTCCATTGAGAAGGAAATTAAGAAGTTATTAAAGGCCAAAATAATTGTGTCATTAAGGTACTCAGAATGGGTTGCAAACTTGGTCCCTGTCAGAAAGAAAAATGGAGAAATAAGGTTGTGTGTTGATTTCAGAAACTTAAACAGAGCATCTTTAAAAGATAATTATCCACTGCCCAATATGGATCACATCCTGCAAAAAGTAGTGGGATCCTCTAGAATTTCAATGATGGATGGATTCTCTGGTTATAATCAGGTGGTTGTACTTCCAGAGGATCAGAAGAAGACTGCTTTCATCACACCATGGGGTACATTTATGTACACCAGGATGCCTTTTGGGTTGATTAATGTAGGGGCTACCTTTCAGAGGGTGATGGACATAGCCTTTGTTGGGGAGCAAGATAAATTTTTGGTGGTGTACCTTGATGATATTACATTGTTTTCAAAAAATGATGCTGAGCACATTGAGCATTTACGAAGAACCTTTGAAAAATGCAGAAGGTATGGCCTTTCTCTTAATCCACAAAAGTCTTTATTTGCATTAGAGGAAGGCAAACTTTTGGGGCATATTGTGAATAAATATGGTGTAAGAATAGATCCTAAAAGAGTAGAAGTTATAAATGGCATTCCTCTTCCTAGAAACAAGAAAGAAGTGCAAGTGTTTTTGGGACGAATAAATTTTTTGAGAAGATTCATCCCTAACTATGCTGAGATAGTTAGGCATATAATTGATATGTTGAAAAAGAATAATGAAGTAAAATGGTCTCTAGAATCTAGAGAGGCATTCACCAGGATAAAACAGGCATTTGCTAAAGCCCCTGTGCTAGCTAGACCAGATTATGCAAAGCCATTTATGATTTTTTCCTTTGCATCACCACATACAGTAGCTGGAGTGTTATTGCAGAAAAATGAAGAAGGATATGAGCAGCCTTTCGCCTTTTTCAATCAGGTGCTTCATGATGTAGAATTGAAATACAATATATTAGAAAAGCAGGCATATGCCCTGGTGAAGTCCCTCAAAGCCTTTAGAACGTATGTTTTGCAGTCTCACATCACTACATATGTCCCTACAGCAGCTGTCAAAGACATTCTCATCCAGGGAGACAGTGAAGGGAAAAGAGGGAGATGGATTGCAAAAATACAGGAGTATGATCTGGATATCCGTCCTACTAAGTTGATAAAAGGACAGAGGCTAGCAAGGATCTTATCAGAATCTAACCATCAAGCTCTGGGCATAAACCTGTCTATGCTTTCAAATGAAGAATTCGAAAAATAAAAAGAGCAGCAAGGGCTGGAGATGGCTACTCAGAAAGTACACATGAAATTTCTCACCAGTCCATGGTATAAAGAAATAGTAGAATATCTTTTGACACTCAGCTGTCCTCCAAGTTGTGATAAGGAAAAATACAGGGCTTTGAGGCTGAAGTCACAAAATTACATAGTTTCTAATGGCCAATTATATTGGAGAGATCCTTCGGGCATCCTATTATTGTGCCTCATATAAAATGAAGTGGAAAATATAATGATAGAATTCCATGAGGGAATTTGTGGAGGCCATTACAGCTGGAGAGCCACAGCTCATAAAATTCTGAAGGTTGGTTTCTACTGGCCAAAATTATTTGGAGATGTTTTTGTTTGGGTTAGAGCATGTGATAAGTGTCAAAAATTTGCTGAGAGACAGAAGTTGGCAGCTCTGCCCCTGATTCCAGTTCATGTGAATGAGCCATTTCAACAATGGGGAATAGATTTTATTGGAGAAATACATCCCCCATCAAGTGGACACCATAAATGGATATTAACAGCCACAGATTACTTTACAAAATGGGTCGAAGCCATACCTGCAAGGAATGCTACTGACACTGTCATCATAAGATTCATGGAGGAAAATATCATATCCAGGTTTGGCTGTCCGGCTAGAATAGTGACTGACAACGCACTGGCCTTCAAATCTGCAAAATTTGTGAATTTCTGCCAACAGTATAATATCACATTGAATCACTCCACAACTTACTATCCACAGGGAAATGGCTTGGCAGAATCTTCCAATAAAACTCTAGTGAGGACCTTGAAAAAGACTATAAATGAAAATCAAAGGAATTGGGATTCCCAATTGAAGTATGCTTTATGGGCTAATAGAATCACTAGTAAGAGAGCGACCTGGAAATCTCCTTATGAATTGGTATATGGGCGAGCAGCGGTGTTTCCTGTGCAGCTGGCTTTACCAATGGCCCGTTTCATGCAGGAAGGCTAGGAGGAGCCTGATGATATGATCAGAAGGATAAACCAGTTAGTGGAATTAGAAGAAACACGAAGTTAGGTAAATCAGAGATTAACGGAGTATCAAGAGAAAATGAAACACATATTTGATCAGCATGCAAAAGATATAAAATTGCAGATTGGAGATCTAGTTCTCAGATGGGATGTCTAGAGGGCTGAAAAAGGAAAACATGGAAAATTTGATCCCCTCTGGTTCGGTCCTTTCAAAATAGTGGAACAGGGAAATAATAGCACATTCATATTGGAAAATTTGCAGGGCGACTTACTTGATGCCCCTGTAAACGACCAATTTCTAAAGCCCTATTTCCAATTCTGATTCAGGCAGTGAGCGCCTGATGTGCCATATTGTATATTAGTTTTTTCTACAGCTTTTGTTTAAACAAGGCGGGCATGCAGATGATTCATAAAGTGAAAAGTAAAAGGGGCTGAAGAACAGAGTTTACATAAATGATAATCAGGTGGTCTGCAGGTTCTCGACACGTCCAGGGATGAACGTGCCATCCCTAGTTGGAGCCGATGTTATCCATGTCAGCCCCCATTAAAATTTTTTGCCATTAGCCCCTCCATTCAAGTTTTTGGCCTGCTGTCCCGTTTAAATCTGTTTAAAACCTCTGTCGTGGCCTAAGACCTTCATATCTTACCCACCGTTACCATTCCTGCCCAAGATATACATTGGACCTAAAATCTACGCTTAAAAACATATCGAGCCTAGCCACTTCAGCCTCAACCCCTTTATTTTATTCCTTTCACACGACCTGGCTCCGAGACCAAGCACCAAATTCAAAGGCGCTTATCATACACACCCATCGGGTACGCTTGGAGCCGTCCGATCCATCGCAGATCAACACACCGCAGCTCATCACCTTTGTGGGCCCCTACCTCGCGATCATGGCTCTGAAACCGGCCTGTTTATTCCACACCACCTTTGCTGGGCAGGCGGTATTCCCCCTTCGGCCAGCGATTCCATACGCTGATCGCCACATGTCCCAGGCCACTGTTCCAATACCGCCCCATTTCGCGCGTTAACTCTCGATCCGAAGTGCACAGCAAAATCAACCTCAGCCGTCCGATCCTGAGCGCTCCATCCAACGGTTGCCAATCTCCCAAGCTGTGCGAACTTTAGCCCCAGTGCACAGTACTCCGGGCCCGCCATTCCATCGCCCTCCGGTTAGGTTTCGATCGTTGATATCATTTGTGAATCGTACGGTCCATAATCATTTATACGTTGCGTTGATTGACCAAGTCCGCCTCCACATCATCGTTCCACGCGTCGATCACTTTTCTCTTTCACCATTCATATACTCCATTCATATGCCATGTTTTGTTGTTTCGCGTAGAAATCTCTGCTCCATCCATCCACCCTCATCCCGTCGTGCTTTCACCGCCATCTTTCGTGCTTCCATCATATTACCACACCGCTTCATCACATGGTTTTATCCACTGCATCATCATTCCCGTGCATGGTTCTCTTTAACATGTTTGTGGGTTTTGCAGGTGTGCAGCAGCGGAAAAATTTTCCATGATTCACCGCCTCCATTACAGAAGCCGAGAACGCATGGCAGGACCATGTTTCAGGAGCAAAATTTGTGAAGAAAGATCTGGGAGCCGCTATGAAATGACCAACATTAAATGAAGCATGGGTTAAAATTTGTCGAAACCTCCAGAGAAATTCAAAATGCAGATTTTACAGATGGAGATATTAATTGTCGCGGCAAAGAATATCAATGAAAGATCCAAGGAATGCAGTGTCTGGCATTGAAGAATTTAAATTCCAATTTGGCATTCGGAAGGAAAAGAGTACAAGTGCCTAAAAATCATATCCTCCAGGTTTAGCTTCAATAGATTTTTCTCTCAGGAAAGTACAAAGTGTTACATATTTTATTCTTCATGTCTTATCCCTGGAGAAATTTGCACCTATAGCATTTATTTCATGGAGCCAGCCTCAGAGTACCTATAACGCAGCATATTAATTAAGCAACATGGGCGTGAATGTTTCCGCCATTTTGTTCAAATTAAACACTTAATTTTTTTCACCTACTTCTTTTATTAGTTTCTCTTCTCCTTCCTCTATAAAAAGGAGGAAGAAAGACATTGTAAGGGTTCCAGATTTTTATCAGAAAACTGTGCAGTGAAAGGCATTTTTTGTATACATCTTGTAAAGCTTCTGCGTGAAGGCTCAGAGCCCGTAGGGTCTCAGTGAGGAGGAGTTCTATCTGTAATGAGGATTCTAGTCTTTGGTATTTCACAGTATGTAACTTTCTCTTACGTGTTAATATAACATCTCTTTCCATTTCATTTATCTTCTTGTATCATGTACTGGAATGCGAGTGGCTCACTGATTTTAGGTAAGTATTTATCCTAGTTGACCACCATACTTGGATCAGTCAAGCGCTTTAAATATGGCTCAGGCATGATATACTGTTTCATGTTCATTTCATCCATCTTTCTGCTATATTAGTTGCTTTGGGAGGGTGCTTTTAAAACGCCATTGTCATGTATGGATTCTTAGATTGATAAGCCCATACATGGTTCTGTTGTGTATCTGGGTATCAGACCAAAGTTAACTAATATCTTCTTATATTTCTTTCACCGCATGCACCTTCTGATACTTGATTTCTGTGGCATATTATTTGAATCGGCCCTCTTTACAGTAAATTGTCTCTTAACTGTTTGATGTTTTTGTGTTGGAGCTTTGCATCTTGTCTCTGCAATATTACCTCCCCTGTGGCAATTTCTTTGAGGTCTGGTCCCATTTAGATTAATTTCCTTGTTTTACAAGAGATAGCAGGAGAGCCTTTGGATTGACACCCCAGCTTTATTATATGCTCCTTGCTATGCTAAGATGTCCTAGGCACTGGTCTATGGCAACTCTAGACTATCTCTAGGGGAGACAACAATTTTCGACAACAATATCTATACGGATACGACGGTTTAAAACGCGCCGATATATAACTACGGTAGCGCCTTTCGAGTGCAGCGGGTGGTTCTAGCACCGGAGCCACAATGGGGGGAATACGGTTCGGGGGCTAGCCGAGCTAGCTAGAAAAGGGCTAAGACCATTATAAGGTGGAAAATGGATTTTTGGCCCATTTTAATGCAATTTGAGGGCAAAATTGGGTAACTATAGAGGGAATAAGGAGAAAATGGGCCAAACAAGGGGTGTGTGCAGGAGGTAAAGGGGGTTTTGGGAGGATTTAGGGGATTAGAGGGGAATTTGACAAGGGGAAAACAAAGGTTAAAATGGGGCGTTCTGCAGAGGTACAAGGGGCAGAAGTAGGCCTTTAGGAGCACAATTTTTGCAATCAGTGAGACCTTATAAAGGGAGTCAGCAGAGGGAATTTCATCGAAGGCAAAGGCACAGGAGACTTCAAGGATGATGTGTCTTCAGGGGAGATGCATTCCTTGAAGGCTCAAAAACAATTTAGCCCCCTACTTTGCTTGTCAAAAAATTTATGGGGGGCTAACAGGGAAGATCAATTTTTTGAGAAGGTTC